>JADLZK010013193.1:0-185481 GCA_015847255.1 Hyparrhenia diplandra | reverse complement strand
AGTAATTTGATGCTACTACATGTGTGTCAGCAAAGGTGTGGCAGCTTGATATTGCACTTGTGGTCCAAGTTTTCTACATATATGATCTGTTGTGTAAAATGCAAAAGTATCCAGGTTCATCTTGAAGTTGAAGTGGTGTAGGATCTCCTACCTCTAGGTACCTGGTAAGCCTCTATTCAATCATTTTATGGTTGTACTTGAGCCTGAATAACCCTTTCTAGTGCCCGAGTAAAACAAATCAAGAAATTCTATTTTTGGTGTATTGAGTTTATGAAGGGCAGGCTTCCGCACGTAGTGGTGAAAGCCTTCCACTGGCCAATTTATTTTATGATATTTAGATGTTTGCTCAACAGTTTCCCTAAAAAATGTTGAGTCAAGGGGCAAAAAATTTATAGTTTGCTGCATAATATATGGAGAGATCATTTTCATAAGCATGTAGACTAACATGTGTTTCCTCCTTACACATTAACGGATGTATGCTTTGTGCACTTCTTAGTATGCTATGTAAAAAGGTGCACTTTTATCTCGATATGCGATGGAGAAGGAATAATCCATGCATGTATTTTGACAATGTGTCTCATACGCACGCGTGTGGTACACATATCTATTATAGTATTGTAACTAGTAAACTACTTAGCTATTGCTTGTTTGTTTAGTGATAGTGTTCACAAACTTGTAGAGGGAATATATTTTCTAATGAGAATGCACAAGATGTTGATTTACTCTTTGGTAGGGAGGATATGGAAGACATGGAAGAGATACGATGTTTTGAATCCATTGACATGGCCACAAAGATGCATAGAAAACACCCAAGTGATTAGTAAGTGTGCACTTTCTTACTAAATTGGTTCCAATTCATATATTTACATGCATCACTCTAGATTCCATGATTACTCTTTGTTGGTGTAGTAGTTGATATTGCACTGGTCCAAGTTTTCTACATATATAGTCTATTGCATAATGTTAACACCAAAATTTGGTAGAGCCCGGATGGATGGCGATGGGCCGGCGCGATGGATTCGGTAAGGAGTCATTCGGCTAGTAGGAAAGCATTTGCAATCTTTGTAGCATTCGGGAAGCCGTTTGGCTAAGGAGCCTAAGTCCGAGAAGGAGCTGAGCAAGAGATGGTTCGGCAAGCATGGGCGTCAAGAAGAATATCAAGGATGAGGGCCCACATCACGCATACAATTTCACGACTCAGAAGACTTGGAGGACAATGTATCTTAGCTAGATATTTTCGTTGTTATTATTAAGTAATTAGTTAGGACTTCGTCAACGCCCAGGGTATAAATATAAGACCCCTCGCAGCTGCAAACAATCTACCAAATCAAATACAACAAACCCGGCTCCGTGCCTCGCTCCGGCCACCCTTCGAGTCCAGTCGTGCCGTCGATCTACTGCAAGAGGATTCATCGACCCGTCGACCTCCGTAAATACCGGCAACCTTGCACCATGTCTAGTATCGTCAGGCGGATAGATTATTGCAAGAAGTCTTGTTCACGCTTTAGTATCGTCGGAGGATTTAAGCTATCGAGGGGCAAGAGGGTTCTTTTGTCGATCATGAGCCATCCGGTGGGCTGGAGTGGCTAAGAGCTAGTTATCGGCTTTATTAGATCTGGAAAATCTAATGAATTCATTAATTACCAAATGGCATGTTCTTATACTGTTCATTTATTTATTTAATGTTTGCACACACTTTTTGCCCAATTTAGATTGAGTAGTCTCGGCTTTATCTTATCATAGATCTAGTTGCTTTTAGTACTTTCATTGTTCATCTTACGTCTTTGCTAAGATCTATCACGTTCATCGTAACCGAGATAGATCAATCTAAGTTATCCATTGTTGTGGGTTCGTATCGTTTAGATCTTGATAGGAGGAGTGTCATCCGGTGAATCTGAGATCTTTGGGTTACTCTAGGAGGCTAGTCATCAGGTGGACTAGAGATCAGTTTAATCGGATAGGTTTTTACGTAGGGTAGTTCCTTCTTCATGGACCCCGATTAAAGCAAAAACGCGAACACGTTAACTCTTTTCACGTGTCATGAATATCTATATGATGTTTATGATTTATATTCTTTTATTTATCATGTTGTCAATTGATTCGATCTATGCAATAGAGCTTTCACGATAGCACATCATAATGATCGACTTTATTTGTTCATACATGTCTTTATGATCATTCGGTATTTGTTATTATATCATATCTTCATATATGTTTACGAATGCATTCATTATTTATCGACAGATAGCTTTGATAGCTATATGTCTTTACATCGACCTTAGAGCCATACATGCTTGAACTGTCTTGGTCTCACCAGGCATGTTCCAGATCTCACGTTTACCTCCTTGTCAATTGCGGTCAAATTGACTATGCGCCTTCGATTCAAGACACTTTCGGGTAGAGTAAAGCCGGCTATTCCGGCTTGTCAGTGTGTGCGGCGCAGGGGGAGTAGGATTTTTTGTGCCTACACATAAAAGCGCAAAAGTATCCAGGTTCATCTTGAAGTTGAAGTGGTGTAGGATCTGCTCCTCTAGGTACCTAGTAAGCCTCTATTCGATCATTTTACGGTTGTCTTGGAGCACATATAACCCTATCTAGTGCTGAGTACAATAGTCAAGAATTTCTATTTTTCTGTTATTCTTGTATTGGAGTTTATGAAGGGCGGGGCCTGTAGCAGTGGTGAAAGCCTTCCCACCGGGCCAATTTATTTTTGATATTTGGATGTTTGCTCAACAGATTTCCCTAAAAAGTTGAGTCATGGGGCCAAAAATTTATAGTTTGTTGGATAATACATGGAGAGGATCATTTCATAAGCACCTTACAAAGTTTTTTGCCACAATCTCAAAATTAATTGATTGCTCCATCACTTTCTTTTGGTGTATCCACCTAAAAGAAAACTCAAGTTCGATTTTCAAAAGAAGGTTGATGGTGGATGGTTCATGAATAGTCAATGAACTATTCATTACTTTTTAATATGCATGTTTGTGTTTGACATATGCATACTTCATTTGCTAACCGGAACTAATGGATTGTTGATTCTCTCCTGACTAGTGATGCTCCTCTCTAACTCCTATAGCTGAGGTAATCTAGGATGGACCTTCATTCGAAGGGAACAGTGGGTTGCTGACCCTTCAAGTGAGGTATTCTAGGCTGGTGTCTCTCCTTTGGTATCTTGCTACTAACTTTGCTTCTACATTTACTTGATTGGTCTCTGTGGAAGAATGACTACACATGATTTCCTTGAATGCTTGTGTCTTGGTTTGCTTCAAGGGTCGCAAGACAAGGATGAGCTCAGCGAGGGCCACCTAGGACGATGCATGGCTTCGAGTTAGCGAAATTAGTGTGGATCGGTGATTACCTTCGTGCGGCCTGAGGTCAACGTCATGGCACATCGCAGCCTGGCACAGCTACGACGGTCACAGCTAGGAGT
This sequence comes from Hyparrhenia diplandra, assembly GCA_015847255.1. Classification (NCBI taxonomy): domain Eukaryota; kingdom Viridiplantae; phylum Streptophyta; class Magnoliopsida; order Poales; family Poaceae; genus Hyparrhenia; species Hyparrhenia diplandra. The sequence goes on along the minus strand of JADLZK010013193.1, from coordinate 182,051 downwards.
CTAGGGCATGCCAGACATTCATGTTCTCGGGGAGGCAAGCTAGAGAAGGTACAGTTAGATGTTTGAGGCGTGTTATTCATAGTGTTTTCTGGATTACAATTGTATGAAGCTTGGACTATGGAAAAAATATCGTTGTTTTATTGTTTTCATGTGCATCCCTGAAATAAAACCGTAGCATTAGCACGTGCACTAGTACTATAAGTAGTAAAATCCTTTTTCTCGGTTTCCAAATGATAATCATCAGTGTACTCTTGTAGCCTGTAGCAAGAACACATTTTCACTAGTGTTCTTACCTCGAAGTCTTGCACGTCATGGCAGAGCTCAGCGATGACAAGGAGAAAGTGCACGACCTACAGTGTGTAGAACAACGCCAACACCTATAGTGCATCTTCTCGAAACACAACACATCCACCATCTCTAGGACCTACCTCATCCTCTTCGCCTTCATCTAAATATCCAGCTCCTAAGCCTCCAAGTCTAGTGTACCACCACCCACGAGGTCCACCATCGTCTCCATCGTTAGTGCCTTTTTCACACACTACCTCTTTGAAGTATGTTATTGTTATGTCTATCATTATATGCTTCTTGTGGCTTATGGTACAATCATTATCATGCTACAAATAAGGATGCAAAGTGGAAGAAATCGAATTAGGCAAAAATCCAGAAACAAAAGTCAACCATGTCCTATGCCAAGAACTAAACTTCCGAGCTATGGATCCAGAGGTGTCAGGTTGCTCCTCCACTTTATACACATAATGGCATGTTAATATTGAATACCTTATAGTAATTCTTTATTGGGATTCGATTTTTTTAGCTCATATTGATTATCATGATTTGTATTCTCATTGGATTCCTTAATGGCAGTGAAAGCTTTCCATGGCATGCGAGAACAACTACTCTCTACAATAACATGTTCTTCTTCACTTGACATCTCTAGAGAAGAAGAAGAACTAATATCAGAGAGAAACTTGTAGATGCTTTCAAGTGGTGGTCTTTTGGAACATTGCTTCTTGGCCTTGTCCAATTTTGAGAGCTTGACATATACTTGGAGCATTTGCGTCAGAGTTGTATGACTCCAGGCACTTTTGAACCCCTATGTTTTCCTTAACCACTTTAACAAACGAATGCTTTGTGTACTTCTTCACTATGCTATGCAAAAGGTGCACTTTTATAATATGTCGATGTGCAATGGAGAAAGAATAATCCATCATGATGGGCATGTGTTTTGACCAATGTGTCTCATACGCATGCGTGAGGTACACATACGCATGCGTGAGGTACACATACCCATTACAGTATTGTAAGTAGTAAACTCCTATTTCTCGATTTGAAAATGATAATCATTAGGATACTCTTGTAGCCTGTAACAAGGACATCATGATGGCCATTTGTTTTGACTAATTTGCTTACCTCAAAGTCATGCACATCGAGCTGGATTATGGTGAGGAGGAAGTGCATGGCCTGTGTAGTGCAGAGCAATGCTAGCACCTCATGCCTAATCCCTCAACATCCACCTCATCCCCTCCGCCTTGGTCTTCATCTCTTGGTCGGGTTGAGTCCCATGTTCCTCCTTAACCACGTTAGCAGATGTATGATTTGTGCACTTCTTCAGGATGCTATGCAAAAGGTGCAACTTTTAATATGTCAATGTGTGATGGAGAAAGAATAATCCATCATGATGGGCATATGTTTTGACCAATGTGTCTCATACGCATGCATGAGGTACACATACCCATTATAGTATTGTAAGTAGTAAACTCTCGTTTCTTGGTTTTTAAATGATAATTGCTAGTATACTCTTATAGCCTGTAACAAGGACATCATGATGGGTATTTGTTTTGACCAGTGTGCTTCCCTCAAAATCGTGCATGTCGAGCTAGAGATGGGTGATGGTGAGGGAGGAAGTGCATGGCATGTGCGGTCTTGAGCAACGCCAACACCTCGTGCATCATCCCCTTCACATCCGCCTCATCCGCTCCACCTTGGTCTGGATCTCCTAGTCAGGTTGACTCCCATGTTCTTCCTTAACCACGTTAATAGACATATGCTTTGTGTACTTCAGAATGCAGTGCAAACAATGCCCTTTTTTAATATCTCACATGTTCCTCTTCACTTGACATCTCTAGAGAAGAAGAAGAACTAATAGTAGAGAGAAACTAGTAGATGCTTTCTAATGGTGGTATTTTGGAACAATTCTTCTTGGTATCATCCATTTTTGAGAATTTGACACACTTGATTGATTTGAATCAAAGCCGTATGACTCAAGGCATTTTGAACACCCATTTTTATTAACCGCTTTAACAGATGGATGTTATGTGTACTTCTTGATATGCTATGAAAAATGTGCACTTATTTAATACTAGATGTATGATGAAGAAAGAATAATCCATCCATATGTTTTGTCCAATGTGTCTCATACGCACGCGTGAGGTACACATACCCATATATATTTTAAGAAATAAATTCCCTTTTCTCGGTTTGCAAATGATAATAATTAGTATACTCTTGTAGCTTTGTAACAAGGACATCATGATGGGCAAATGATAATCATTAGTCTACTCTTATAGACTAACAAGGACACATTTTCATTAGTGTGCTTTACGTCAAGGTCGAGTGCACGTCAAGGTGGAGCTCAGTGATGACGAGGAGGAAGCACATGATTTGTGTGGGGCAGAGCAGCGCCAACACCTCGCGGTTGTTCATGAAACACAGCGCGTCAGCCTTCTCCAACACCCACCTCATCCCCTCTATCTTCATCTGCATCTCTTGGTCCTTCGCCCCGAAGTCCAGCATGCTTCCACCCACAAGCTCTACCATTGTCTTCATTGTTAGCACCTTTTTGCACCGCGCGGCCCTCATTGAACCGTCATTGTTATGTCTATCACTATATGCTTTGTGTGCCTTATGGCACAATTATTGTCATGCTACAGATAAGGATGCAAAGTGGAAGAGACTTAGGCAAACATTGAAAAACAAAAATTGGCCCGATTCTAAATGAAGAATAGCCCAACATTTTCATCTCTCAATCACAATAGGACCGCCTCATAGTATAATTCAAATATGGTTTGGTTTTACTAGAAGATGTCACCTTCGGGTACTATATATGAACCATATTCAAAAGGTGGATACCACTATTATGATTGCACAAAATATGGTGCGAGGTGTCGGTGTGTGGAGTGCACCATCTCCTATGCCAAGAACTAAACTACCGAGCTATGTATCCAAAGGTGGCGGGTTGCTTCTCCACTTTGTACTCATAAATGGCATGTCGATATTGAATCTCTTAAAGTAAATTCTTTATTGGGATTTGAAATTTTTTGAGCTCATATTTATTATCATGATTTGTGTTCACTTTTAATATTGATTATTGTGGTTTGTATTCTCACTTTTTTTAATATCTCATTGTGCGATAGAAAAGATGAATCCGTCATGATGGGCATGCCTTTGGACCAATGTGTATCATATCTTGCGCGCTGAGGAACACATACCCATTATAGTATCGTCTGTAGTAAATGTAGTAAACTACTTGTTTCTCGGTTGCAAATGATTATCATTAAACTACTCTTATAGGCGTTATCGTTGAAAAAGACAAATTCTAGGTAGCATAGTGCATATATTTAAAATTACTATAATGACATGAACCAATTTGTTAACTTACACTATTCTCAAAGTGAGCTTGAAGTGAGATTTAGGAGATGAGCGTTACTACCTCCATCCCAAATTGTATGTTGTTTGACCTTTTTGTCGGAAGTTTGACCACCCGTCTTTTTTTCAAAAATGTTGTGTAAATACCAAATTTAAGTTATCCTTGAAGAACTTTGATTAATAAAGCAAGCCACAATAAAAGAAGTAATATTTTTTGAGCTCATATTGATTATCATGATTTGTATTCTCATTGGCTTCCTTAACCTTATTGAAGGCATTCCATGGCATGTGAGACCAACTAGTTTATGTAATAACATGTTCCTCTTCACTTGACATCTTTTTGAGAAGAAGATGAAGAAGAACCAATAGCGAACATTGCTTCTTGGCATCATCCTTTTTGAGAATTTGACACACTTTCGAACATTGCTTCTTGGCATCATCCTTTTTGAGAATTTGACACACTTGACTGATTTGCGTCGAGTTGTATGACTAGGGCATTTTGAACTCCCATGTTTCTCCATAACCACTTTAACAGGGCGTATGATTTGTGTACTTCTTTAGTACGCTATGCAAAAGGTGCACTTTTTTAAAATCTCGATGTGCGATGGAGAAAAGAATAATCCATCGTTATGGCCCTCTGTTTGGACCAATGTGTCTCGTATGCGCACGCGTGAGGTACACACATACCCACTATGGTATTATAAGTAGTAAACTCCCTTTTCTCGGCTTGCAAATAATAATCATTAGTATACTCTTGTAGCCAATTGAAATTTTTTGTTTGGTTTTGGATAATTGATGACACCAAGTTGCTAATGATTTATCTAAGTGTGAGTAGATATATTAGCAACATGTGATGATCTAGAGCATGTGGATCACGGACTTGGAATTGTGAACATGTGATATGATCAAGGTCATGGAACAAGAAAGAGAAAAACAAAAGACCCTAACAAAATACTAGCTCAATCCTAAATTGTAAGTTGTTTGACTTTTTTGTCACAAGTTTGACCACTCGTCTTTTTTCCAAAAAAAATGTTGTGTAAATATCAAATTTAAGTTATACTTGAAGAACTTTGATTAATAAAGCAAGCCACGATAAAAAAAGTAATATTTTGCATAGACTTTTGAATAAGACAAGTAATCAAACTTCGGTGTCAAAAAAAGTTAACAAAACTTACAATTTGAAATGGAGAAAATAATTACCTCGAAGTAATCTAAAAATACTAGGGTGGTCATAGCCAAGTTCATAGTTACCTTCTTCATCGGTTCGAGATGTTGAATTTTCTTATCAATAGAGTCTGTATTTAAAAAATACTCTATATTTATTCTTTCTAGTTCTAGACTAGAAAGCAAAATAGTGCCCTAGTGGTCTGAATAAATATAGAGTACTGTATAATGTTGGATTAGCACTAATCGACCTATTATAATGCTGCCAACCAATCAGGTTATGGGCATCATCGTCTAGTCTCTCCTCTCTGCCTCTCGCTATCTGTCTCGAACGATCACTCCGAGGCCTAGTTTTTTCGAACCGAACCGGACCGGCGGTTCGACCGTTGAAAAACCAAACCAGAGCCTACACCAATCTGGTTCGCTTAAAAGACCGTTCATGCAATTAGACCGCTAAAAACCGGTTGAACTAGCGGTTTTTAACAGAACCAGTGAACCGGCCGGTTTTGTGTGGACTGTCCCGGTCTGGAGCTTTGCTCTCGCAGCGTGCGCTGCTGTCTCCTGCCGCCCATGTGCGTGGCAGCGTGGGCTGCTACTGGCCTACTGCCGCCTGCAGCTGTGAACGTGTGGGACCCGACTATGTTTGGAGGACATGTCGGCTCACGGTTTGGACTTTGGACTTTGGACTTTGGAGAGTGACGTGTGCATGTGTACATTGCATGTTCATGCATTGTTTAGACGTCACGTTTTATATTAAAAATGATAATTTTTAATATGATCTCTTAATTAAATAAATACTATATCCATCTTGATTGTTTTGATGAGCCGTTCCCAAATCCCAACGGTACACTCTATTTCAACATTTGAGATTATTGTGATAACTGTAAATATTTGAACTACTATTCAAATCTTTTTGGAACCAATTCGTAAATGCACCATATATTATCTTTGTATATTTTTTTATATATATAATTGTAGCTAGATTAGCTAGAAAATGGTTATAATCGTGTTCTTTTTAATTATATATACATTGCTTCAATGTCAATTATTAATGAGTAAAGTGTATGGGCGGTCTCTAAACTTGCACCGTGTTGTGTCATCTCAGTTCCTAAAGTTGTAAAACGGTCATTTGGGTGCCCAATCTATGTTATTGTGTCGTTTTGGTCCAATTTGCAGCCGAGGTGCACTACAATCTTGCAAAATAACCTCGTGAAGACGCAAGACTCTGAGGTCGTCGCCATCACCCATACATCTCTGCAAAATCTGCTTTTTGTGGCCAATACAATTTCCCCGTCATACAATTTCTGCAAAATCTGCTTTTCGTGGCCAATACAATTTCTCCAAAATTCAGTACAACACAAGCATTGAGAACAAGGCCACAATTCAGTACTGCTCTATCTTGATTTCATGGCCAATACAATTTCTCCAAAATCAATGTGTTCTCCTAAATCATCTTCACTGGCTTTGCTCTATCTGTATCGGTTCATGCCAATACGCAACAGGTGGTGTCCTGCTTGGCATCGTGATCGACGTGGCTGGATTTGCTGAAGGTGCTGTCCTGGTCGGCGGCGTGGTCAAGCTCGGAGGCGACCTGGAGCGTGGAGATCCAGTTGTGGAGGCGGTCGACGGCGTGGGGCGGGTTGCTGACGGGGAAGGCCAAGCCACGAGCTGTCCTCGTCAGTCATCTCCAAGCTCCGCCAGTAACGAGGTGGATAAGGAGGTGCAAGGGCCCTTGCTCTGCCATGGGCCGCGACACATCTGCGGGAACGAGGTCCCGCCGCTTGGTCCACCACGGCGGCGCCTGGGCCACCCCGCGCCGCCGCCGGTGCGAGCACCGGACCGAAGGCGTAGCTCGCGGGGTGGGTGACGCTGAAGGAGAGCTTGGTGGCAAGGGCCGTGGTGGAGGCGTGAGGACTAGGACGGCGGCGGGGCGTGGGAAGAGTACGACGGCGACGGCCTCAGGGTCGCATTGGGAGCACCTAATGGCCCTTGCGTCTTCACGGGGGTATTTTGCAAGATTGCAGTGCACCTCGACTGTAGATTAGACCAACACGACAGGCACCCAAATGACCGTTTTACAACTTTTAGGGACGGGGATGACACAACGGTGCAAGTTTAAGGACCGCCAATGCACTTTAATTTTTTTTTTTTTTTTTTTTTTTTTGCTCTCATCTAAAATGCAATTTGTAGTATACGTTGGGATACAAACACACACCACACACACGCACACCTCACACACGCCACCTTGTATACGAACAAACCTACAACTACACCTAGAACTAACGCGGTGATGGACACTCGAAAATCATCCGCACTCCGGAAATGTGGCGGGCACGTCACTTGACCATTTGGGCACATCTGGCTTGAGAGGCAACTTGAAATAAACGGGAACACATCGTTCCCCACCGGTGGGAAATCGTGAGGGAGCCAAGGCTCGAACCCACGACGTCCGGCTTCGCACAAGGCCGTGACCAAACGAGCTACGCTCGTTCCCCCAATGCACTTTAATTATTAATTAAGTCATACGTATGTACACCGGTTCAAAGTATTTTGTGGCATAAAATGGTCTAAAACTATTGAACCGGAGGTTCAACCGGTTCTAAACGGTCGGACCAATGAACCATTAAACCGAGGGTCTCCACAGGTTCGATCTCCGGTCCGGTTCGAAAAACTAGCCTCCGAGGATGGATCTCGACTCTCGAGGCGGGGGTGCAGGAATCAATAGTTTAAGCCATTATTCACAGGCCAATAAACTACTGTAGTAGCGACTGATTGGTTCTTGGATTGGGGAGCTCCGTCCTCATTCCCATAAGTTTGACCAACCCTCTCTCATCCCCTCCTCCAATGGTCTATGGTTCTGGTTCCTGCCTGCTTCCCTGCTCCTTCCTCCTCCTGCCCGTCCTGCGCGCTGTCGCATGGTGGCGACCTCCGCCGCCGCCGGTTCATCATCCTCCTCCTATCTGGCTCTGGTATGTGCCTCTGGCTAGATTTTGTTGAAAAAATCTCGTTAAGAAGTTTAATTTCTGTCTGGATGCCGCATCATCGTACTGTTGACCGAGAGGGCGTTCTTGTTTGAGATCTCTCGAGAAGGGAAAGGGGACGGGCGGACGGCGTTCTTAGGTCAAATAAACGTGAGAATCATCTAATGATCCAAACGAGAGCGATGATGGCCTTTTGCTCCCCTATTTTATCATCCATGATAATATGTATTTCCGTCAAATCCCTGTCAAATTTGTGTCCTCCCAACACCAAACACAGTCCCTTTGCCTAAAGATTACACTTTCTTTTATCATAAATAAGATCATGCTTGTTTTTTTACACTAGAGCAGAAGGTTGATCTGCTTCTTGACAGCAGTGCCCAAATTAGTATTATGCTTTGAAAGGAACGAACGAGGCCCCTAACTGGCCATGTAAATTTCACTTGAAAAACTTTATAAGCGCCTACCTCAAAACCTCCTGGAAGGCTGGAATATGTTGAAATTTTCTATGTCGTGCTATTTTATATCCATTATCATCAATCAACTAATGACTCGTGCCTTTATATGCAACCAAATGTCTATAAACGATGAATATACAAATCTGCAGGTTCTGATATCAAATCTTCTTTTGCAGAATAGAGTCTTTCCTCTGAATTCAAACAAGGGAATCTTGGAAGTAAGTCGACAATGGATCTCAACCAGAACCACATCCACAATCAACCTTCTGCAAACCTCTGCTACCAGTTCGGTTCAGAGAATCTGTTTTCTGGCATGGGGACGCAGCAACAATTTCCACCGTTCACCTCGCCGTTTGGCGCTTCACCATCCACCAACATCCCACACATGGATTGGAACCCTGCTACGATGCTAGACAACCTCACATTCATCGAAGAGAAGATACGGCAAGTGAAAGATGTCATCCTCACAATGGTGGACAATGGTGGCCATCTTTCATGCCACCAAGGTGAGCTCGCTCAGAAGCAGCAGGTTGTTAATGCAGACCTTACGTGTCTTATAGTTCAGCTCATCTCCACCGCCGGGAGCCTTCTCCCGTCACTGAAGAACTCGTCCTTTCTGAGCCACCCGCTGCTGCTGCTGGGCACGTGGACATGGCTAACCATGTTGGCCCAAGCTCAAGCTTTCCTAATGTGATGACTGTTTCTGAAGAGAACAAGCAGGAGGACATGTGTAGCCCTGAAGACTATGAGGAGCTTATCAAGGGATGGACTGATGATGGGGCTATGGAAGATGGCATTGAAATTGACAATGCTCTTGTCGAGGAGCAGGATATGAAGGATGCCGATGAAGGTGGGGATGTCGGCAAGGATGTAGAGAATCTACTGCATGGTTCATACGAACTGCTGCAGCTGGAGAAGGATGAAATACTGGCTCCACACACACACTTCTGCTCCATCTGTGGAAAGGGTTTCAAGAGGGACGCGAATCTGCGGATGCACATGAGAGGGCACGGTGATGAGTACAAGAGCCCAGCTGCACTAGCCAAGCCACCAAGAGATGCAAGTGCGGAGCATGAACTGGTGAAGAGGTACTCATGCCCATTTGTCGGCTGCAAGCGGAACAAGCTGCACAAAAACTTCCTGCCCCTCAAGACCATCTTGTGCGTGAAGAACCACTACAAGCGGAGCCACTGTGAGAAGAGCTACACCTGCAGCCGGTGCCACATCAAGAAGTTCTCCATCATGGCTGACCTGAAGGCGCATGAGAAGCACTGTGGCCAGGACAAGTGGATGTGCTCGTGTGGAACAAGTTTTTCAAGGAAGGACAAGCTTTTCGCACACGTAGCTCTGTTCCAAGGTCATACGCCGGCATTGCCACCACCGGAGGAGCCAAAGACTAGTTCAGACCAGATCAGTCATGCAGGGAGCCATCATGAACCAGCAAAAGTCCCAAGCTCCATGGGCAGCAGCTTCATGTGGGGTGCCTCTTCAGGGGATAACAGTGCACTGGATATCAAAGGGTTTGATGCCTGCAATGATGACTTCCTGTCAACAGCGAACTTTGGTTCCTTCAATCTCAGTTTTGGGCCAGTTGATGGATTTACTGGCGAACCTTCTGAACACTTCCAGAGTGCTGAAAAGAAGGGGTAGAACTGAATATAGATAATGTCAGTCAGCTTTAGATGTATCGCCGGGTCGGCCTTAGGCAGCTCCAGATGCACCATGATCTCTGTTCTATGTTCAATTTCCCCCTCTGTAAGTCTGTAGTATAACATCCATCGTCTTTGCTGCCATTGTGTTGTACTTTGCTGGGAAGTTCTGCTTGATCTTGAGTTGTTCCAGGTTGAGATTGTTGTATCCTATATACTACCTTTATTGTTGGCAACCTACTATTGAGCTTCTCCTGTATTACCTCAATCTCGATATGAGTGAGTGATCAATGGATTGGTACCAGTATTCTGGTGCTAGATGCAAAAGTGTGGCTATTGTGTGTCGTAGCTGCTACAGTGATGGTGATTGGTGATGGCATCCCCATGTCATCAGTTTGCACAAACTAAAATATTATCAGTCAATGAAATAGCCGTTGATATCTCAAAGATATGTGTGCAGAAAGGTGATACGGAGTTTTTTCTTTATTTTTTTAACAGGTACAAGCATTTGCACTACGTTGTACCTCCATGGCTGGAACTGGAAGTACAGACACAGTACCTTCATGCGACCTGTACGGGGGACATGGTCACATGAAGCATCTTTTTGGTGAGAAACTAGCTGCGAAGCACATGCTGATAATGGAGTTGGAAAGCATGATAGGCACTACTGTAAGCAGCTAGGCCGCAGTTTCCTTTGCTACGATCTGATCTCTGCAAATTTGTTGACCTCTCACTGACTGAGAGACAAGATCAAGGATCACCATGCTGGTGACTAGTGAGGGAAGGACCACATTATCATGCTAAGTAACTATGCAAGCACATGCCATCTGTCGATCTGCGTGCAAATTATCAGGGTTTATGGGTCGATCAATGACACATGATCTTGTGTCAGTCACACCAAACCCACTAATTTAACCAGTGTTAGAGGGCCGAAGACACATATTTTTTACTTATACGATTTTTATGAAAATATTTTTTTTTAGTTAGAATCTAGCCTAGCAGCCAAATGATTTATGAATTAATTTATGAATTTTTTCCTAAAAGCGCACCCTAGATTCTACCTTTGAAATCGAATTAATTTATGAATTTTTCCTCAAACTAAATTGGGATTCTTTGCTTATTACACTTTTTTTCAAAACTATCCTCCTTTTGTATGTATTGAAAAAGTACGGATTTTAGGTAGAACAAACAGTGCATTTTAATCTACAATGACATGAACTGTTGTTAGATTCTCGAGTTTGGAGATAGAGCTTGGAAGTGAGATTTAGGAGATCAATAGTACTTACCTCAACTAGTATTCCCATTTGACATTAACAATCACACTGTTTTCTCTCAAAAAAAAAAAAAAATCACACTGTTTATGTTTACTCCAAAGTAATGTCAAATAATGCTAGGGACGACATAGCTAGCCACGTCTATATTATCTTCTCCATGCATGAGTTGAGACGTTGATTTTTCTTATTATCAATGGAGTTGTATTGTATTTAGCAATAATACTCTTTCTTTATTAACCGTATCACTAGAAAGCATTGTGGAGCTTGATAAACCGTATCACTAATACACTACTATACTGAGTACTGTTGGATTAGCACTAGTAGTACAATCGATCACGTGATGTGATGCCTATTATTATTGCTAATGACATCATCATGGTCATGGGCAGGAATCAATAGTTTATCGCCATTATTCACCGGCACCGAGTAAACAACTACTGCACTCGCGACTGATTGGTTCTTGGTCTTGGATTGTCGGGGAGCTCCGTCTCACCACCGTTCCCATAAGTTTGACCAACCCTCACCTACGCCCTCCCTCCATCTCTCCATCTCCATGGTTGCTTCATTCCTGCTTCCCAGCTCTTTCCTCCGCCGTCCTCCTCCTGCCCGTCCCGTGCGCCGCCGCATGGTGGCGACCTCCGCCGCTGCCGCCGCCGCCGGTTCCTCCTCCTCTCTGGTACGTGCCTCTGGCTAGATTTTCTTGAAAAAAGTCGTCTAGAGTTTAATTTTTGTCTGGATAGATCGCATTTATTCCTCTCTGGTTCATTATCGTACTGTCGATTGATGGAGATGGAGGGCGTTCGTCTTTGAGATCTCTCGAGAAGGGAAAGGGGACGGGCGGACGGCGTTCTTGGGTCAAACAAACGCGACAGCGATAATTGGCCTTTTTCTCCCCCTATTTTATCATCCATGATTATTTGTATTTCCGTCAAATTAAATCCTGTCAAATTTTTGTCCTTTCAACACCAAATATAGTACCTTTTTTTTTTTTTTTTTTTTGAATTAAAGGGCCACAGCCCCAGTCATTGCATTAAATTGCAAGGACCAAGTCAAACATTCAGTATATGGGGGGTTACCCCTGTCCAGAAAAACACAAAGCACTCTCAAAATCTCACTTATTACATCTCCCATCACTGGACCAAGAATACCAGCCACTCGGCATCAGACATCTAGAAAATGACACTATTATCAGGTAGCAGACTGAACCAACGCTTCCCAGCACCACCTTCTTCGACCACCTTGTCCTCCAGCTTCATCCTGACTTCATCTGGTATCTTATCAGCCCTCCAGTCCATAGCATTATCAAACATGTACCTCTCCCATTTGTCTTGAATTTGGGTCAGCAGCAGATCCTTGCTTCTCTTGACGCGATCTCTTTGAGCTTCGACAGTCTCGACACATACTCCAATCTCTTCTCCTCCGGGCACAAGATCAACCAGTTGTGAAGAAGTGCAGCAATACTGAAAAGTAGATTCCTTATATCCAACCACGGTCCTCTCTGGAAACACCAGAAAATTTCTTAGCTTCCAAAGACCCCATAAAGCAGCAGCACAAAACACATTATGAATAATGAATTTCTTGTTACTTAGCCACATCTGGCCAATAGAAATAAAATCCTGTCCAATTTCTCTATCAAGAACCTCTGACATGGCATCCCACATCAATCTGGCTACAGTACAATCAAAAACAAGTGCTGACCAGATTCAGGTTCAGAGCAAAACAGGCAAGTTAAATCATCCAGTTTTTTCCTAATGTTAACATTGTCCCTAGTATGATTCCTACTTTTAGACAACAGCCACAGGAAAAAATGTACTCTAGGAGGTACCTTGATTTGCCACATTGCTGGAACATACACAGGGAAAATCCCTCTACAATTTACTATCTTATACAGAGACTGTGTAGAGTAAACTCCATTAGATTCATATTGCCAAATCAGGGCATCATCTTCTTCAGAAAAACTGATTGTGCTTGCTATTTGGACCACCTCATCCCACAGATTTAATAATCTCTGGTTTACTCCTCTCCTGAAAGTACATTTGAGGTTGCTACCATCCCATAAGCTAGCTATGGTTTCATTTTTCTCATTAATAAGAACATATAAATCCCAGAATTGAATGGCTAGACTTGAAGGCCCCAACCAATTGTCCTCCCAGAATCTAATCCTACTTCCATCCCCAATTTTCCATTTGTATCCCATTCTAGCTGCAGAGGCAGCCCACATCACCCCTTTAAAAAACTGAGAAGCCCCCTGGGAGGGAGCACAAAAGATATTAGGATTCTCAGTTCTATATTTGAAATCAAGATACTGTCTCCACATCTTATTTTTATCTAGACTATATCTTCTAATCCAAGAAGCTAATAAACAGATGTTTAAATCTCTGAGATTAGGTATTCCCAAACCACCATAATCCTTCAAGGTAGATAAACTGTCCCAATTTACTAGATGTATTCTATGCTTTTCTTCATTGTCATTCCACAGACAATTAGCTAGGTGGGTATTGAGGATCTTAATTGCCCATTTAGGAAACTTTATAAAAGACAGCAAGTAAATATAGTACCTTTACCAAAAGATCGTACCGCTTTTTTTTTATCATAACAAGATCATGCTTGTTTTACACCGGGGCAAAGGGTTGATCTGCTTCGTGACAGCAGTTCCCAAATCCTAGTGTCATGCTTCGACAAGTACGAAACAGGTCCCATGTCGTCTTGTAAATTACAGTTGAAAAACTTTATAAGCACCTGCCTCAAAACCCCCCTGAAAGGCTGCAATATGTTGAAATTTTCTCCCCGGTGCTATTTTATATCCACTATCAATCAACTAACGACTCATGCAGAACTGTTAGCAAATCCTACTGTCTGTTCTTTTGGTGTATCAGTTCAGAACCAACTGCCCTTCATCTAAGTTTGTTCTTTCCTTGCAGAACTGTTAGCAATCTCTGGTTTGATCAGCACTTGTTTGCTGCGTTACATCTTTTTGTAATCTTTGGTTTCTGTCTAGATCTGAATGCTGTCAAAACACTTGTATTTCTGTTTTCCTTAATGGAAATGGGGGCTCCCCTCGGTTTGAATAAAAAACTAACGACTCATGCCTTTATAATGCACCCAAATATCTGTAAACGGTGAATAGATCTGCAGGGTCTGATAAATTGTTGTTGGGTTTCAAATCTTCTTTTGCAGACTAAAGTCTTCCTCTGAACTCAAACACGGGATTTTCAGAAGTTCATCGACAATGGAGCTCAGTCATAACCAAATCCACAATCAATCTGCTGCAAACCTCTACTACCAGTTTGGTTCAGACAATCCGTTCCTCGGCATGGGGACGCAGCAGCAGTTTCCACCATTCACCTCGCCATTCGGCGCTTCGTCATCCACCAACATCCCGCACATGGATTGGAACCCTGCTACGATGCTAGACAACCTCACCTTCATCGAGGAGAAGATACGGCAAGTCAAGGATGTCATCTGCACAATGGTGGACAGTGGTGGCCAGCTCTCCCAAAAGCATAAGCAGCAGGTGGTTAATGCAGATCTGACGTGCCTTATAGTTCAGCTCATCTCTACCGCTGGGAGCCTTCTCCCGTCACTGAAGAACTCGTCCTTTCTGAGCCATCCTGCCGCTGCTGGGCATGCGGACATGGCTAACCATGTTGGCTCAAGCTCAAGCTTAGTTCCTCATGCAATGACCGTTTCTGAAGAGAACAAGGAGGACATGTGTAGCCCTGAAGACTATGAGGAGCTTTTCAAGGGATGGACTGATGGTGCTATGGAAGAAGGAATTGAAATTGACAATGTTCTTGTCGATGAGCAGGATATGAAGGATGCCGATGAAGGTGGGGATGTCGGCAAGGATGTAGAGAACCTACCACTGGGTTCGTATGAATTACTGCAGCTGGAGAAGGATGAGATATTAGCTCCCCACACACACTTCTGCTCCATCTGTGGGAAGGGTTTCAAGAGGGACCTTGAATCTGCGGATGCACATGAGAGGGCATGGTGATGAGTACAAGAGCCCAGCTGCACTAGCCAAACCACCAAGAGACGCAAGCACCGAGCAGGAACTTGTGAAGAGGTACTCATGCCCATTTGTCGGTTGCAAGCGAAACAAGGTGCACAAGAACTTCCAGCCCCTCAAGACCTTCTTGTGCGTGAAGAACCACTACAAGCGGAGCCACTGCGAGAAGAGCTACACCTGCAGCCGGTGCTACACCAAGAAGTTCTCCATCATGGCTGACCTGAAGACGCATGAGAAGCACTGTGGCCAGGACAAGTGGCTGTGCTCCTGTGGAACAAGCTTTTCAAGGAAGGACAAGCTTTTCGCACACGTAGCTCTGTTCCAAGGTCATACGCCGGCACTGCCACCAGAGGAGCCAAAGAATTGTTCAGATCAGATCAGTCATGCAGGGAGCCATCTTGAACCAGCAAAAGTCTCAAACTTCATGTGGGGTACTTCGTCGGGGGATAACAGTGCACTGGAAATCAAAGGGTTTGATGGCTGCAGTGATGACTTCCTGTCGACAGCGAACTTTGGTTCTTTCAATCTCAGTTTTGGGCCAGCTGATGGATTTACAGGAGAGCCTTCTGGTGGTTCGTTCTCGATGTTACCTTCTGAAAACTTTCAGAGTGCTCAGAAGAAGGGGCAGAATTGAATATGGATAATCTCAGTCAGCTTTATATGTATCACTGGTTCAATCCTGGGCAGCTTCAGATGCAGCATCATCTCTGTTCTTTGTTCAATTGCCCCCCACCCCCCTCTGTAGTATAACATCCATCATCGTCTTTGCTTACATTGCATTGTACTTTGCTGGGAAAGTTCTGCCTGAGTTGTCCCAGCTTGAGATTGTTGTATCCTATGTACTACCTTTATTGTTGGAAGCCTACCATTGAGCTTCTCCTGTGTTACCTCATGGATTGCTACCTGTATTCTGGTGCTAGATACACCAGTGTGGCTATTGTGTGTTTAAGGTAGAAGCTACAGTGATTGTGATAGGTGATGGCATCCCCATGTTATCAGTTAGCACAAACTAAAATAGTATCAGTCGATGGAATAAACTGTCACATGAAGCATCTCTTTGCTGGAAGGACAGTACCTTTCATGCGAACCAGTACTGGAGGACACGGTCACATGAAGCATCTCTTTGCTGAAACTAGCTGCGAAGCACATGCTGATGCTGGAGTTGGGAAGCATGATACGCACTGTATGCAGCTAGTCTGCAGTTTCCTTTGCTATGATCTGATCTCTGCTTGTTGTTGACCTCCGTCTGGGATTCTGCCACTCAATGACTGACAGACAAGATCAAGGATTCAGGGATCATCATGCTGGTGACTAGTGAGGGAAGGGACCGGACAAGTACTGTCATGCTAAGTAACCGCGGAAGCACATGCCATCTGTCGATCTGCGTGCAAATTATCAGAGTTTATGGGTCGATCGATGAAATGATATATGATCTTGTTGCGTATCATGCTCATGACTCACAATATTTCCTGGATTTTTGTTTAACTCTCCTCATATAGTTTTTTTTTAACTGTCCTCATATAGGGGTTTTTTTTTATTACACTACCCCCATACAGTGAGGATTGCTGGTCGGTGCCAATGATTTTTTTTTCCGTAAGAGCACCTCCTTTGTTGCAGAGAAAGCGAACGGAAACAAAACCGAACCATGAACACGGGACGAGTCGAACCATATCTGCAGAGTTAAAAGCGAACCATGCCGAGAATGCGAACCAAGGCGATTAAATTATTCCACTCTGCCGCTGCGTTTAGAGAACCGAGCCCAACATGGACGCCAGCTGTTCACACATGCATGCGTAGTCAATCAGCTCTTTGTTTTTTTATTGTTTTGTTCTCCAACGTTCGAACAGCGCAACACTGGAGCACTCGAACCGAACTTTGCGTCCTCTAAGCTATGTCAGATTGGTTCGAACCAAACACGGAGATGCCCTAAGGGTCTTCACACAAAATTTTTGTCTCGTGTACAATTTTTATTTGCTAATAACAACTTTGCATACCTATGACATGTAGAAGCATCGTATAATTAGATCCGAGTTAATATAACATTTCATAATAGGGCATGTTTTGTTCGAGGTATCAGTTTTGAATGCACTGAAATTTTATAAAATGTTGTCGGATTTTGAGTTTTTTTAACTACAATGTGCTTAAAGTAGTAGGACAATATTACCAGGAATAGAAATCCGCGTGAGAAATTAAGTTCCTTAAAAACAACGCTTGTCACAGATTATTACCTACATGAAACTTTCCAGTTTTTTTTAATTGAGCTAAATGCACTAGAGGAGTTAAGTTCCATTAATTTGTGCGTGGATTTTGGATCTCTTTGGTGTGGCTCTAGCGGCAATAGCTTCGGTAGAGGAACTGGATTTTCCTCCAAAAAAGAAAACAAAACAGAGGAACTGGATGAGCTATACCAGACACCCAAAAAAAAAGAGAGTTTTTGTTGGTAGATAAGAGGAGCTGAAGTATTTTTTTTCTTTTTTCTTTTTGTTAGTACATGAAGGAGAACCTACTTTATGAGGCTTCTGCTCCAATTCCATCTAATTAAGTCCTTCAACTCTGATAGTGGATTTCTAGATTTATAAATTTTTTAATTTGTTCACAGTAAGTCCATACCCTTTTGCATGTGTGAATTTTAGAGCTGACATTCTTTTTTTCTTGCGGGTGAGCACACATTCTATTTAATAGAATTTATTACAACAAAAAATTTGTGGATATTCGAATGGACTGTCAATTGTTATCAACCAAGTTGATAGTCCATCTACAAGAATTTATAAAGATATGAAAATTAATAGGATCCTGCCTTGCTTGGCTATCGATCGAATGGTTCACCTTCACCGAAATGTTGGCTGTCGATGTACTGATAGAGGGTTGACACACCTCCCTTGCGCGGGTGGTCACGTGGATGTGGATAGGTGTACTTGGGGCATGCCTTCCTACACATTCTTGCCCTGTTTGATCTATGACAACCTGTCCTTGTACTTGTCACCGCATTTCTCTTCACATAGCTTGAAGGCGGATTGGTCATTCTTCACCTTGTTGCATCCCAGGAGGCAGGCATCCACCGAGATGGTTGCATAACCTTTGTGCTCCAAGAGGCTACATTTCCCCTTGCAAATGTTGATGTCGGCAGGAGTCCCTTTACCTTCGCATTCCTTGTTGCAATCGGCCACCTTTCCTACCAACGTGCTGATCTTGTCAGCAATTTCCCCTGAAAACATTAATGGGGCTACCAGGATAATGGTCAGTACGAAAAGAGCTCCAACAATGATCCTGCTCCGCGCCATTGTTGTTCTCCCTATTGAGGCTAATCCTATCGAATAGCAATGGGTTTACTGGTGCAGATACAGTTTCACCCCTTATTATATATAATGGAGGGGAGCATCAAAATTAGGCATGTGTATGAGGCCACAAGAGCCTCATAGTAATCTATTTGGTGGTCAGTGCATGCCCTTCTTCGCTCCCCCACCAATTTTTCGTTTCTTTCGCTTTACCTCATAGAAGTTGTTGCCTTGGAAACCATACATGGGTTTCAACTTTTTTAGGTAGTAGAACAATTATGAATGCATTATCAAGAGGAAAATAAAAATACTTGCTAGGAAATTGTATTTTATTATTGGCAATAATGTATGGTTTTACAACTTTTTAGGTATAAAATGTAAACAAAATGATTACTATCCATGTGCTAGCCTCCTCATCCAGAAAAAATTAACCATCGAGCCTCCAAAATAAATCTTTGCATGTGGTAGTCATCTTGACCTTACT
This sequence comes from Hyparrhenia diplandra, assembly GCA_015847255.1. Taxonomy (NCBI): domain Eukaryota; kingdom Viridiplantae; phylum Streptophyta; class Magnoliopsida; order Poales; family Poaceae; genus Hyparrhenia; species Hyparrhenia diplandra. The sequence continues at coordinate 163,112 of JADLZK010013193.1, read as the reverse complement.
CGTGCTCCTCAGCCATTGCTATCACCTCGTATGCAGTCGCCCTATGATTTGAATGACATAATTTTATTTTGTTGGGGTTGGGGTTCATAAAGCCGACAATAGTTCTACATCATGAAAGCAGCTGCTCTATTTGTAAGAAACTGAGTTAGTCACCATGAAAAGACAATTTAAGATTTAATTAAAGACAAAAGGATATTGTTTGGCCACGTGTCTTTAAACTTACACTAACAAGTCAACTACATTTTAATGAGTACTCTATGCCTCTAGATGGTGGCTTAGCACTCTGTATTAGACTTTTCGTTTTCTAGTCATGGTGCCTTATTTAGCGGGTTCCGAGGTAATATAACACACTAAAGCGAAAGCAATATGGGCATTATGGCCAAACCAGTTTCTCTCTGCCTAATGATCATCCAATATCCCTGCCCTTCAGCACAGTTGAAATTGGTTCTTTCATTGAGTGTCATAACGCATTACCTAGCAAAACATTGTTCCATCCTAAGCTACCCATCAACAATGAGGCAATGCGGATATGATGGGCATGCAGTCTCGACCATATGCAATAACCAACGTAGCTATTTCCATGCCTTGATTCACAAAGTATGGCTTCTCCCCAGCATGTTGTACATACAGAAATTATTTGCGACATTATTTCTACTAATGTTTGGTGAGTTGTTGGTTTGAAAACTTTCCGTGGTAGGGACACCGTGCTGTATTTTCTCGACCATGGAGCTAGTAACGCTTTAGGTTTAATGTGCTCATTCTACCAATAAAATACGCAACCACGTTGTCGGGTACCAATATCTGGAGTACCCTAAACACATGACAAATCACGGCGAAAACAATAACAGCATTTGGCCTAACTCCGCCTCGCCTGCGAGCTCGGAAGACGGAGCCCGAGGTCCGCCACGCACGACTACGAAGTCGTGCGAGCCGTCCGTGTCTTGCCGGCGCCATGCGGCCCACGGCCTCGGCACATACGACCTCGGGTTTGCTCGAGCTCTTTCCGTCTCATACAAGCTCTTCCGCGCGAGCTCTTTTTAGGTCGCGTCTGAGCTCTTCATACGAGCTCTTTTCCGTCTCGTACGAGCTCTTCCGCGGAGCTCTTTCCGTCTCATATGAGCTCCTCCGCACGAGCTCCTTCCGTCTCGCCGCAGCTGAGCTCCGCCACGCACCGGCGTCCCGGCCTCGTGCGACTACGAGTCGTGCGTGCGAACCGTCACACCAGCGCCCGCGTCGCGTCCGTGACCTCGAGTCGCCGCGGGCCGCCCTGCCTGGGCGTGGGCGCCACACAGCGCCGCGTGCGGCGCATATCTCCGCCAGCGCATGACCTTGAGGTTGTATGGGCGCTTGGCTCAGCGTCAGCGTGCCTCCGCGTCCAGCGCAACCTCCACCCGTGCTCTCTCGAAGGCGAACCACGCAACCCCCGAGAGGCCGCGGCATATCTCCGTCTCATACGACACGAAACTTCGGGCTGGCGCAAAGCTAAGCGAGCTCGTAAGTGTTGGGACCATCTACCCGACAGCGCCACTCTTCCCTACGAGCAACGGGCAACTTCGGCTAGAGGCACTCGAGTGTCGTAGCTATCGCGGTGCCATCCGTAGCCACAGCTACGCGCCACGACTACGTACCGGCAGCGGACATCAATGCCCGACAAACCGACCTTTTCGCCGAGCTCTCCTGGCCACACATCTTTCTACAACGTACCGGGGCCCCCGCATCTTCTGCGGCACCGCCCGCGATCCACAGCGGAGGCAAAGGAGCATGCCTGACGGACAGGCCGCGATCTCTCACGATCCCGCGCCGCACCCTACGCAATAGACGGGACGGCTGCACGGCACGCGGCGTGCCCGGCAACTGGCGTGCCCGGCATCCCGGGCGACTTTTACACTTTACCCCTCTATTTTGTATTCTTCACACCTTTAGTCCTCCTCCTAGTGGCACCTGTATGTCCTCCCCTTACGAATATAAAAGGGGAGCCTTGGCCACCAGGGGAGGGGGATGGATCTTCTTCCCATCGCATCCTCATTCGAACACACCCCACTCCACGAGACTTGGGAGCCGGCCTCCCTCTCTCGACACCTTGTATTAAGCCACGATACGGCGTTTGAGCTCGGCCACATAGTGACTCCGACCGAGATCGGACTAGGGGCCGATTGCCCCAACCAATATAACCCTTGTGTTTTGTGTCCCTTGAGCTAGGCCATCGAAGTCCCACACGAGCCATTCGACCGATTTTACTGTGTCTGTGGTATATCCGCCATATCCGACCACGACACACGTCATAAGCTAAGAACAAGGATATCTTTAGAAATATGGAATTGGTGGACACGATGGAAATTTCTTTCCTCCAAGTGGTTTTTGTGGTCGTACTATAATGATTGTTGACCATGCGAACCACCAATATAGCAATGAGAACAAGACATGAATTGGTAATGCACCACTAAATATAGGAAAATATATAAGGTCAATGCAACATTGATCCATTCACACATTATATGGCTACATGGAGAACAAGAAATCTCATACAGAAAAATCTATCACTAGACGAACACAAATATATTGAACTTGTGCTAAAAGAAATCACACATTCTTTTTTCTTGCGGGTGAGCACACATTCTATTTAATAGAATTTATTACAACAAAAAAATTGTGGATATTCGAATGGACTGTCAATTGTTATCAACCAAGTTGATAGTCCATCTACAATAATTTATAAAGATATGAAAATTAATAGGATCGTGCCATGCTTGGCTATCGATCAAGCGGTTCACCTTCACCGAAATGTTGGCTGTCGATGTACTGATAGAGGGTTGACAGACCTCCCTTGCGCGGGTGGTCAAGTGGATGTGGATAGGTGTACTTGGGGCATGCCTTCCTACACATTCTTGCCCTGTATGATCTGTGACAACGTGTCCCTGTACTTGTCACCGCATTTCACTTTACAAAGCTTGAAGGCGGATTGGTCATTCTTCACCTTGGTGCATCCCAGGTTGCACGCATCCGCCGAGATGGTCGCATAACCTGTGTGCTCCAAGAGGCTACATTTCTCCTTGCAAATGTTGATATCGGTAGGAGTCCCTTTACCTTCGCATTCCTTATTGCAATCGGCCACCTTTCCTACCAACTTGCTGACCTCGTCAGCTGTTTCCCCTGAAAACACTGATGGGGCTACCAGGATAATGGTCAGTACGAATAGAGCTCCAACAAAGATCCTGCCCTGCGCCATTGTTGTTCTCCCTATTGAGGCTAATCTTGTCGAGTAGCAATGGGTTTACTGGTGCAGAAAACAGTTTCATCCCTTATATATAATGGAGGAGAGCATCAAAATTAGGCATGCGTGTGAGGCCACAAGAGCTTCATGGTAATCTATTTGGTGGTAAGTGCATGCCCTTCTTCGCTCCCCCACCAATTTTCCGTTTCTTTAAACTTCACCTCATAGATGTTGTTGCCTTGGCAACCATACATGGGTTTCAACTTTTTTAGGTAGTAGAAAAATTGTGAATGCATTATGAAGAGGAAAATAAAAATACTTGCTGGGAAATTTTATTTTATTATCAGCAATAATGTATGGTTTTACAACTTTTCAGGTATAAACTGTAAACAAAATGATTACTATCCATGTGCTAGGCTCCTCATCTAGAAAAAATTGACCATCGAGCTTCCAAAATAAATCTTTGCATGTGGTAGTCATCTCGACCTCACTCATGCTCCTCAGCCATTGCTATCACCTCATATGCAGTTGCCCTATGATTTGAATGACATAATTTGATTTTGTTAGGGTTGGGGTTCATAAAGGCTAGAATAGTTCTATATCATGAAAGCAGCTGTTCTATTTATAAGAAACTGGGTTACTCACGATGAAGAGACAATTTTAGAATTAGTTAAAGACAAAAGGCTATTGTTTGGCCACGTGTCTTTGAACTTACACTAACAAGTCAACTACATTTTAATGAGTACTCTATGCCTCTAGATGGTGGCTTAGCACTCTGTATTAGACTTTTCGTTTTCTAGTCATGGTGCCTTATTTAGCGGGTTCCGAGGTAATATAACACACTAAAGCGAAAGCAATATGGGCATTATGGCCAAACCAGTTTCTCTCTGCCTAATGATCATCCAATATCCCTGCCCTTCAGCACAGTTGAAATTGGTTCTTTCATTGAGTGTCATAACGCATTACCTAGCAAAACATTGTTCCATCCTAAGCTACCCATCAACAATGAGGCAATGCGGATATGATGGGCATGCAGTCTCGACCATATGCAATAACCAATGTAGCTATTTCCATGCCTTGATTCACAAAGTATGGCTTCTCCCAGCATGTTGTACATACAGAAATTATTTGCGACATTATTTCTACTAATGTTTGGTGAGTTGTTGGTTTGAAAACTTTCCGTGGTAGGGACACCGTGCTGTATTTTCTCGACCATGGAGCTAGTAACGCTTTAGTTTTAAAGTGCCCACTCTACCAATATGGAATTGGTGGACACGATGGAAATTTCTTTCCTCCAAGTGGCTTGGGAAGCACGATCTGATCTGATCTCTGCGTTAGAAATATGGAATATTGGTGGACACAGTAAAATACGCAACACCGTGGTTGGGAAGCAAGATACGCACTGTATGCAGCTAGTCTGCAGTTTCCTTTTGCTATGATCTGATCTCTGCAATTTGTTGACCTCCGTCTGGGATTCTGCCACTCAATGACTGACAGACAAGATCAAGGATTCAGGGATCACCATGCTAGTGAGGGAAGGGACCGGACAAGTACTATCATGCTAAGTAACCACGGAAGCACATGCCATCTGTCGATCTGCGTGCAAATTATCAGGGTTTATGGATGGATCGATGAAATGATATATGATCTTGTTACGTATCATGCTGATGACTCACAATATTTCCTGGAATTTTTAACTCTCCTCATATAGGTTTTTTTTGGTACACTACCCATACAGTGAGGATTGCTGGTCAGTGCCAATGAATTTATTTTTTCCATAAGGGTCTTCACACAATTTTTTTTTCTCGTGTACAGTTTTTATTTGCTACTAACAACTTTGCATACCTATGACACGTAGAAGCATTGTATAAATAGATCCGAGTTAATATAACATGTCATGATAGGGCATGTTTTGTTCTAGGTATCAGTTTTGAATGCACCGAAATTTTTATAAAATGTTGTCGGATTTTGAGTTTTTTAACTACAATGTGCTTAAAGTAGTAGGACAATGTTACCAGGAATAGAAATCCGCGTGAGAAATTGAGTTCCTTACAAACAACGCTTGTCCCAGATTATTACCTACATGAAACTTTCCAGTTTTTTTAATTGAGCTAAAATTTTTTTTCTAGAACGCTTTTAATTGAGCTAAATGCACTAGAGGAGTTAAGTTCCATTAATTTGTGCGTGGATTTCAACCTCTTTGGTGTGGCTCTAGCGGCAATAGCTTCAGTAGAGGAACTGGATTTTCCTCCAAAAAAAGAAAACAAAACAGAGGAACCGGATGAGCTATACCAAAAGAGAGAGATTTTTTTTTTTTTTTTTTTGGTAGAGGAGCTGAAGTATATTTTTTTTTTTTTTATTAGTACACGAAGAAGGACCTACTTTATCAGGCTTCTCCTCCAGTTCCATCTAATTAAGTCCTTCAACTCTGAAAGTGGATTTCTAGATTTATAAAATTTTTAATTTGTTCACAGTAAGTCCATGCCCTTGCATGTGAATTTTAGAGCTGACATGGTGCAACTCTCGTGCTTCCTCAGTGTATACATCGCCCTTGTTTTTGTCCATCAGATCAGTCGCACTTTGTCAGACTGAGCGCTGGAATGTTAATGTCTGAGCAACATTAGATGAAACTATGCATAAAAAAAATCTCATACCAATCTTAATTAAGTCATCTTCCGCCCAATTCGTTCACCTAGCAGTCTAATCAGGTTCAATCTTATGTACCATCATTGTCTATCTACGCTAATAATATGTCTTGTTCATCCATACCAGCTATTGAATGTTGGGTGAATGTGGGGTGAAAAAAAATACATGTATTTGATATGTATTTTGAAACTAAAATGATTAAAATGTCATGTAATCCGAAGTGCCAAAGTTTCGGTGTCATTATAGCGAAGCAAACGTTTAGAGTTCTATTTTAGCGAAAGCCACACGTTTGGAGTCCCATTATAGCAATTATCTCGGCCGACTATGACACTAACATAAATGTAGTACCACTTAACACACACACACCTGAATGAATGAGCGTCACTAGCACATTTCCATGATTGAAAAATGTTTTCCTGGTCCTCTAATTTGAAAAAACACACTGTTGTATACCAACAGAGTTCTTGTTATAACCAGTTTCTTGCGGAAGTTTTGAAATGAATCTTACTTCTTGTTATCGTTATGATCATATCAAAGTAAATCTTTTTTTATGGGAGAAAAACAAATATGAAACCAGTCAGTGGCAAAGCTAGCACTAATTAGAGGGGTGCCTTTCTCTTATGAGTGCAAAAATTTAATCTTAAACCATGGTGAAAAAGTGTTTTTAGTAGTGTTTTTTCAAAAATTTGTGGGTAACATGATCCGTAGCTTCACCCCTGAAACCAGTGCGAGATCTATGATAACGACTTTGGAGACCATAATCGAATCGGAGCTAAATTATTCATCATATCATTACCATAGCTAAAATATCAATGAGTTTTGTACTTCTAAAAGATCAGTAGGTAAATCAATTGAGTTTTGTAAGTGGCTAATTTTTTTTGGGGGTTTATTTGTTGTTGGTTCCTTGAACAGTTTTTAAAAAGATTGCTACTAGATACCAAAGGAAGCTAGAGACCAAACTCTGTCTAGACAAAATGACAAATGGACGTGAAAACCCCTACCCTACGTATACATCTTTAATTAATTAATCTCCATGGATCATTTTTAAAAATGTCAGAAAGTCAAAGTCGGAGAAGAATTGTCAGTTCCTGAAATTCAAAAGAAGAATAATCGTCAGTTGGATACGCAACGCCGCCCCCGAAGACGAAACGAAACAGACGCCCCTGGCAATTTTGCAGAAAAACCCCTCTTCTTTCAGATCCCCTCCTCCGTGTTCCAACCAACCAACCCATCGACTCCTCCCACTGCCAGGCAGCCTCTCCTCGCCCCCTCACCGAGATCTCGCGCTCCGGCGGCGAGCGGCCGCGGTGGCGCGACGCGAAGTGCCGCCCACCCCCCGACCCCGATGCTCTTCCGGAAGCGGATCAACTACGTGGCCCCGATGCTCGCCTCCGCCTTCATCGTGCTCCTCCTCGTCTCGGGCTACTTCGAGCTCCCGTCCATCTCCTCGCTCTCCACCACGCCAGCGCCGCTCCTCGCGCGTTTCCCCACCGCGCTCGACTCCGTAGGATCCCGCGACCGCGACCCCTTCACCTCCCTCCTCGAGGCCTTCGCCTCCTGGGACACCGCCGTCGGCTGCCCCCGCATCCGCGCCAAGCTCGCCGCCGCCGCGGGGCAGCGGCCGCCGGGCGCCGCCGGAGCGGGCGCTAACGACACCGCGGCGGAGGACGACCCTGCGGCGGCGGCCGTCACCGGCGGCGCCGCGTGGCGGGGCGCAGCGACAGCGAGGTGCGAGGACCTCACGGCGCGCCATGTCGGCGTGCTCGTCAAGGGGTGGACGTGGGTTCCCGACGCGCTCGACGGCGTCTACACGTGCCGGTGCGGGGTTAGCTGCGTCTGGAGCAAGTCTGTTGCTGCTGTCGACCGCCCTGATGCGCTGCTCTTTGAGGGCGCCACGCCGCCGCTGCAGGTACCGCAACTATTTCCCTCTTTTTTATTGTCCTATCGATATGAGAAAGAATCACCACCGTTTATGTTAGTTGTTGAAATGAGGCGTCAGCTGCGACCTTGCTCTTTGTGATGAACTGATAGCTGGTAGATAGATTTGGGGTACCTCAACAGTCAGAGAGATCAAATTGGTTATGAATTCAGATCAGTAATGCTTGTGTGGTGGATTCAGAGAATTAGATTACCAAAACAAGAACTAAAACATGAAAAAAAAACACGAGTGGTTTGGGGAGCATTTCTGTTTGGTGAATGAGGTAGGAGTATCTACCAAATATGGATGGTAATGTGGTATCTTCTCTCATCTTTTTTCAAAATGTTGGTTAGGTTACAAAATGTTTTGAAATGTCATGTGTATGCTTGATAATACTATTCAGCATTTATTTTTTGGAGTGGATATTAGGTTTCTTGTTGAAATGAGGGATGCATTTGTTATCCAAATTCTCTGAAACAATACTGAAGAAATTGCTTCCCATTGCCCCAGTTCATTAATGGAAATATTCAGAAGTCTAATTGTTAGTTGGGTCCTCTAACCTGTCTGTACAAATTCTGCATTGGGAGGTTGCTGCATTGTAGATTGCTTGCCTCCTTTTCCAGTTGCACCTTACTTAGACTACTGAATGTTTTGTCAGTTAATTTACCTGTTGTGATTGGTCATTTGATTTTTGTTAGCTAACCATTTGGTTAGTGGCATAGATATGGCTTTGCAAGTTTGCCAGCTTTCATTGGACTTGCCTATGAATCAAATACTATCTTTCTTTTTGAATAATAATGTTTTTTTTACTTCATTGTATTCTCAATTGATATTCTCTATCTCCGTTCGCACTTTCAAGTGGTCTTTAATATGTTTTGCAGAGAATGAAAGGTCTGCCTCTTCGTGTTTATCTGGATCTGGAGGCCAGTAGGAAGCCAACTGGTTTTGAGGACATTTTTATCGGTTACCATGCCAATGATGACTTGCAAGTAACATATGCTGGAAAATCATTTCACACCAGCCGTAGTTACCATATATCAACTGAAAAGAGAAATGTAAGTGTAAAACTTCAAACTATAAATTCCATAGCATAAAAATATCAATGCAAATTTTTGTATGCCTGATCGATTAGATGCTCTGTGCACTACCAAACTCCAACTATGTTTCTCTTAACATGAGTATATGGCACATGATTCTATCATTCAATGGTTGCTTTCAATCATTACTTGGAACAGAATTGATACAAAATGTAGAACATGGCAGGGTTTTTCTTACATGGCATACATAGTTTAAATTTATTATTACCAGACAATTCGCAAGATAGGGAAATGCTTTACTCAAATAGTTCTGCATGTAAAGAAGAGTAGTCATGTGCCATGATTAACAGTTCAAAACATCAAATCTTTTCATTTGTGTGTAATTTATGTTTTTTTTTCTGTCTGTCAGAGATGAAATTGTTCAGCTATACCAGTTCTTCTGTAGTAGTACTCACTTGTGCCGTTTTAACCTTCTTAACTGCTGGTTTCCTGTGTACCAGGATGCACTTATTTACTGGTCTTCTTCAAGGTGTCTTCCTCATAGAGATAAGCTTGCAAAAGACTTCCTCTCATTGGTGCCTCACCATTCCTTTGGAAGATGTTTGAACAATGTTGGTGGTCCTGACATGGCCTTGTCCATGTATCCAGTTTGCTCCACCAATGATAATGGCACACCACACTGGTGGGATCACCTACATTGTGCAATGTCACATTACAAGTTTGTTCTTGCAATTGAGAACACCAAGACTGAAAGTTATGTGACTGAGAAGTTGTTCTATGCTTTGGAGGCTGGGTCAGTGCCAATATACTTCGGTGCACCCAATGTTTGGGATTTTGTTCCTCCTAATTCTATCATAGATGCCTCCAAATTCAGCTCACTCAAAGAACTGGCATCATATGTGAAAATGCTGGCAAATGACCCTGTAGCCTATGCTGAATACCATGCATGGAGGCGTTGTGGTCTACTGGGAAACTTTGGCAGGGCACGTGAGATGAGCCTTGACACACTGCCTTGCCGACTCTGTGAAGTAGTTAGCAAGAGAGGTGGTAAGAGTGCAGATGCATTATGATGGATCGGTCAGTGTCCTGACTCCTTTCTTAGACCATCGACTCATTCTTTACTGCTAACACTTTCTGATATAACCACTTCTTTTCTTGATTGTAGGTGATTTTGTATGGCCTATATACCTTGATCCGGACATGTGAAATAGATGTAAATGGTACGTCGAAGTGTTCATGCTATTCAGTTCAGAAAAAAAGTGCCTCGTGCTATTCATGTCAAGACCAAACACTCACATTGTCGAAAGAAGTAGTGTAGTTATTTTTTTTATTTTTTTCACACCATCTCTCTTTTATCTTTTGAAGTTAGAGGTATGTACAGCTTTTGGACTAGAGAGAGCTCATGTTTTTAGGTAGAGAAGTATACAGTGGACTTTCTTGTTGTTGGCATGATATGAACCATATAACCATCTGTTTTTCATTAATACACATCCCTTCGAGGAAAATGATAGGTACACAGAAATGAGACTATCTCAAAATTCTAGATGTTTCCTGTCCTCTTGCATGTGTGAGCTCTGCACTTATTTGTGTGGAATGCCATGGTTGTCTCTATCTTATTTATTAGTTTTATTGCATTTTGCATAAGTACCATAACTATTAGTTAATTAGGTAACATGAAATCTGGAATCTTGACATGCAAATTGTTACAGTGCGAACCCTTGTCAAACACTTACGAGAATCTCCCAGGTTCTGACCGAAGCTTGTAATCAAAACATGGTCCGGGTCCTTTCCTGCTAGTTCCCTAGTGTTAATTTGTGACTCAGCTATAAACTAGCATGAAATTTAATCAAAGTGCAAAATATTACTTCTATATTATACGTTCTGTATTAGCAATGAAGATAAATGGAAAGAGTCCAAATTGCTACCCAACATTGGCCTATGTACACAACTCCAGATAATCCACTAAACTATCGTTTGTTTCGGTGGTTTACTCCCCTCAACTATTTCAGATAGTACAGTTCACTCATTGATAATAAGATTTGTTTTATTTGTTTCTGAACTGTGGTTTACTCCCCTCACCTACTGACACTGGCTACCTCACAGTCACCTGTTGAGTTCTCTACTAAAGTAATCTTTAAAACAATTAAGGATTGTATGCACTGCTCTAAACCTTACTGCAACTATTTGCTAACACAGAATTCATGTATAGAACCACTACCTCTGTTTTAAATAGCAAATCCGGTTTTAGTTTGGTCATAAGTCAAACTTGTCTATCTTTGATGAAAACTTGGTCAAAGTTTGAGAAGTTTTACTTAGGACAAAGTTGGAAGCGGCTTATGGAATAGATGGACTACTCCAATGTGCAATTTGTCTTGTTTCACTATGGCAGAGGGCAAACAACATGGTGTCTACTTAGATTACCCCACATAGCCACAAGAGTACGTAGCTCAGCATTACAAAAAGGGGAACTTGTAAAGCGTCCAAATCGTGCCATTTATTTTGTTGGATGATATCTCATCTTCTATTTCTATCTCCTCTTTTATGTACTTTCTAGTGAGTATTATTAAATCTCCACCAGAAATATCTTGTATATATTGAACTGTTTTGCAAAGTAAGCTTGCTGGAGGAATGGTGATTGCACCATGTGTGAACACCTTCCGATCTATGGTCTAATCTATGGTGTACAATGTTCCGCTGTCAATGACTTGGTGCCACATGTAAAATTTTAGTCATTTTTAAAGCTTCAACTGGTCGATGGTAAGTCAGGAGCAGGCGAGCAGCTTGCTGGTACGTCCTGTTGTTGTTGGTGCGTGGTTGGTGGTGTAATGGGTTGTTGGATTATGTAATTCCCCTGCTTGTTATCTCGTGATCTGCCTGTTTCAGCTGGTCATCTACCTGTTCCAGGTGAAGAAGATTATTGCACACCATTTGATATGGTAAAAAGTTGATGAGGTCTTAGTCATTGCCTTTTTAGAATAATATATACTAATAGTAGAACTGATGAATCGATTGCTTAGATGTCTTTGAATTGTATCGTAGTTGGTCTAAATAATACTTCGTATGTTAACATGTTCTTTCTCTGGATGGTTTTAAATTTCAATGGTAGAATAATATAATACTACCGTGGAAGGTGCGATGAAATGTCATTTCCTTGACTGGAGTCTGGAAACAGAGTGAGTCGTCTAGGGTGAGTCGTCTACAGAGTACAGACTCACAGCTGCCAATGATTGATTGGACGGCCTTCGTGCAACCTGACCGTTTTGTGAGAAAACTGACCTCTGCAAGTTTGGTCAAGCCGATCACATGCGTTAGATTAAAAAAAAAAAAGAAAACCGATCACATGATTCTGTTGGTGCATCATTTGTTTCCCTCTAGCCTTAGCCGCCGTGCGACTGCCAGCCAGCGCTCGCTACCTAGCTTACCTCGTATACTACTAGCTATATTACTAATGAAAATTCAGAGAAGTCAAACAATGTCAAGTTTGAGTATAAAACAACTGAGTGCAACTTCAAAAGTCTCTTTATGTACTTCCTAATTAATAGAAAGAGGTTTTGGTAAAAAAAATTGTGTCCAACAGCTTATGTAATTAGATCTCAAAGTATAAACTTCATCTATTTCTCTGTTTTGAATTTATCGCTAGCTCTCTAGAGTGTGCAAAAACAAAATCTAGAGAAGCTATAGAGGATGCAAAGATATAATGTGTGATTTTATTCAAAAATGGTTCTTTAAATGATAGTTTAGAGAGTGAGTTTAAAAGACTATTGGGGATGCTTTGATATTTATGATCCATAACAAAAAAAAAAAACAAACAATAGATTAATCATTAACCATGTAATATATTTTTTTTATAGTAAGCATATTTAAGAATTAAATATTGTATATATACAACCCAACTTATACAATCAAGTAGTTCGCTGTAGCTAAGGCCTAAAAATATATTATAAACATATATAATATTTCTTATAAAGTTAGTCAATCTTGAAATAACTTGACTTAAGACAACTCTATAAGTTGATTTAATTTGAGACAGAGGGTGTATATAAAACTATATTAAAGTTTAACCTTTGTGCAGTGAAAATAGTGGAAAATTAAACTATCAATATATAAATATAAATTGATATACTTTTATTTGACATGATAATTCCTAGAACCTGAGAATTTATCTAAGTTTTTCTTTTGATGTCAAAATACAAAACAGTAGTGTCGATCCCTATCAGCCTGTCACCATGTGCTCCGTAACCTGTGGAAGGGCATGGCCGCACGGTGACACGATGCCAAGTACAATGATTGACTCGACGGCCGGCCAAAGACACTGACTGCTTCTAGTTCTAGTTCAAGTCAACCGTCCAGGCAACGACGTGGCTCGTAGGTTGTTGCAACATAATTTGCCCTGGCGACCAGGGAGTAGCTGCCGCCGTGTAATCGCCGGCGTTTTCATTGCCGTAGCTTGACCTCTTCCATTGCCGTTGCCGACCAATCAATCCACAGCAGAGCTCCAGGAATGGAGGTGTACGCAGTCGGAGTGTTGAGGCTGCTACCATGGCTGGCACTGGCAGCAGTGCTTCTGCCACCTCCACCAGCGGCGTCGCAGAAGCCACCGCCGGCGACGGGATGCCGTCAGCAGTGTGGCAACGTGACCGTCCCCTACCCGTTCGGCATCGGCGCGGGCTGCCACCGCGGCGCGGCCACGGGGGCTTCCGGCTCCAGTGCGACGACGCCGGACGCTCGCCGCGGCTCACCGTGGCCGGCTACGGCCACGAGGTCGCTGCCATCTCGCTGGCGACGGCCGAGGCCACCGTGCTCCTCAACGCCAGCCGCGCGTGCTACGACCGCCCGGGCGAACCCGACGGCCGCGTCGTCAGCCTCCGGGAGCAGCCCATGGCGCTCAACGGCAGCGCGTTCCTCTTCTCGTCGATGAAGAGCAAGTTCGTGTCCATCGGCTGCCCCGGCCTCGCCTACTTCAACGACGGCGACGGGTACTACGTCACGGGGTGCATGTCCGTGTGCCGGCCCTCGGACCGCGCGCTGCCGGGGTCGTGCCGCGGCGACGACGGCTGCTGCCAGAGCAACATCCCGCTCGGCCTCGACTCCTACCGCCCCTACCTCGGCAGCTTCGGCCGCCGCCGCCGCGGCCGGGGGCGGGAGCAGGAGGCGACGTTCCTGGCCAACTCCACCGCCTGCTCGTACGCGTTCATGGTGGACTCGATGTGGTTCTGGCTCGCCGGCTCGCACTTCAACCGTACCGGCGACTTCGCCGTGCCCGTCGTCCTGGACTGGGCCATCAGGGAAGCCCCGAGCTGCGCCGCCGCCGCGGCGGGGGACGGCAACGGCGGCGAGACGTACGCGTGCCGCAGCGCGCACAGCGTCTGCCTCGAGTCCAGCAACGGCCCCGGGTACGTCTGTAACTGCACCGCCGGGTACCAGGGCAACCCGTACGTGGCCGGCGGCTGCTGCACGGACGTCGACGAGTGCCGGCGCAGGGACGAGTTCCCGTGCTACGGCGTGTGCGTTAACACGCCGGGCAGCTTCACCTGCACGTGCCCCAAAGGGGTCCAGTGGGAACGCCACGGTACAGGACGGCTGCCGGCGAGACGACGACGGCAACAGATTCGGTTTTGCCACTGAAGATCGTCACCGGTGTCAGCGCCGGCGCGTTGCTGCTGCTGCTGGCGAGCTTCTCGTCGCACCTGTGGGTTCAGAAGCGCCGGCTGCTCCAGGCGAAGAAGCGGTTCTTCGAGCAGAACGGCGGCGTCCTCCTGCAGCAGCAGCTGGGCTCGCTGGCCAGCTCCGGCGTGGCGTTTAGGATCTTCTCCGAGGAGGAGATGGGAAGGGCCACCGACGGCTTCGCGGAGGCGCGGGTCCTCGGCCGTGGAGGGCACGGCGTGGTGTACAAGGGCGTCCTCGCCGACGGCTCCGCCGTGGCCGTGAAGAGGTCGATGGTAGTCGACGCGAAGCAGGTGAAGGAGTTCGCCAGGGAGATGCTGATCCTCTCTCAGATCAACCACCGGAACGTGGTCAAGCTCCTCGGCTGCTGCCTCGAGGTCGAGGTGCCCATGCTGGTCTACGAGTACGTCCCCAACGGCAGCCTCCACGGCTACATCCACGGCGGCGGCGAGGACACGGCCAAGCTGCAGCTGTCACCCGGCGCGCGCCTCCGCATCGCGGCAGAGTCCGCGGACGCGCTCGCGTACATGCACTCGTCGGCGTCGCCGCCGATCCTGCACCGCGACGTCAAGTCCGCGAACATCCTCCTTGACGGCGACCTCGCGGCGAAGGTCTCCGACTTCGGCGCGTCGAGGCTGGCGCCGGCGGGCGAGGCGGCGGTGGCCACGCTGGTGCAGGGCACACTCGGGTACCTGGACCCGGAGTACCTGCTGACGAGCCAGCTGACCAGCAAGAGCGACGTGTACAGCTTCGCGGTCGTCGTGCTGGAGCTCCTCACCGGGAGGAAGGCGTTCGTCCCGGTGGAGGACGAGGACGAGGAAGAAGAGGGCGGCCTCGCGTTCTGCTTCATCACGGCGGTGCAGGCGGGACGGCACCGGGAGATCATGGACCAGCAGGTCGTGGAGGAGGTCGGAGCGGAGGTGCTGGACGAGGCAACGGAGCTGCTGATGCGTTGCCTCAGCATGGCCGCCGATGAGAGGCCAACCATGAAGGAGGTCGCCGACAAACTCCATTGGATCAGATGCCACGCTTGCAGCAGCAGTAAGCAAAATTCAGAGTGACCCGGAGTACCGCTATCAGATTAAAGAGACGTGTCACCTTAGGCTGTGCCATTTGAAAACATTTCACTGCACGGCCTTTTGGCATGACCCGAAGCGCGGTATGACACAAATATGAGGTCCACATGGTGGGCTACATGGCCTGTGGTCGAACTGAAACGACACGAAAATGATACACACTTTTACAACCCTACTATGCAATTCCTTTTTTTATCATTTACTATATACTACATCTTCTAGTTCTTGGAGGAATTATAAAAATCATTAAAACTTTTATCAAGATACTACACGCATGGTATATATTTCATAACCTCCGCAGCCCTCGCACAACTTGTGCATGCGAAAGTAGTATGCAAAACTCTCTTTATGATAGATCAAAGCTGAGCAACCAGATCTTTCAAAAAAAAAAAAATTTGCCTCTCATGGGCATATGCCCTTGTGATATGAACCATTGATAAGGATCGTGATATATGTGCATACCAGAAGAAAGACCGGAGTATTTTTTTTTTTTTTTTTTTTTTTTTGAGGTAGATGGGGGAATTGGATTGTTCATTCCTGCCTCCAAGGAGACATAATTGTTGAATTACAATGGTTCGATGGGGTATGTGCCAACCTTTTCAGCAGCAGAGGTGGAGCAATAAGTTCCCTTGGGCTGTGTTTTGTTCCTGAATTTCTCTCTTTAAACTTCACTATTCACCCATCACATCAAATATTTTGCTTCATGAAGCATTAAATGTAGGTAAATAAAAAATTAATTACATACTCCCTCCGTTTCTTTAAAAGTATCGTTGGAAAACCGTGACCTCCTCACAAACACGCTTCTCGGGCGACACTCTTAAAGGGACGGAAGGAGTAGTGTGAGAATGGGTGGAAAAGAGGTAAGTCCCAGGGACCCTGGGTTACATGTTTATATATCCGTGGAAAGCCCCGCGTGGCTTGTACATCAAGATGAGAGATTACAACAGATCATACAAGATATTGACTTGGAGTACAATTAAGGAATATGCTACGTGCTATCCTATTCCTAGCGTGACATGCACGCACATAATATCAACTCGTTTAACATTCTCTCTCAATCTCAGCCACTATTATATTAGAAATAAGGTTGAGATTGTTTCTAAATTATTGAAGCTTAAATACTGGAATTGATTTGATGAATCCATTAGCAACCTGATCACCTAAATTGATGAACCGTATGTCGAGAAGCTTTTGTGCTACTCTCTCTCGAACAAAATGAAAATCGATCTTAATATGTTTGGTTCTAGCATGAAAGATAGGATTTGCCGAGAGATACTTTGCACCTAAATTGTCACACCATAACCTTACAGCCGGAGGATGTCAAACACACAACTCAGTTAACAATTTTTGCACCCACATCATTCCAGTTGTTGCATTTGCTAATGCCTTGTACTCAGCTTCAGTGCTCGATCTAGAAACAGTCACCTGCTTTCGAGCCATCCAAGATATGAGATTACTGCCGAGAAACACAGCCAAATCTCCGGTAGATCGTCGATCATCAACACACCCTACCCAATCGACATCCAAGAAAGCACTCACAAGCATAGACCTAGACAGTTTGATCTGAAGACCAAGATCAAGTGTCCCTTGTATATACCGCAGGATACGTTTAACAGCGCTCCAATGAGTTGTAGTCAGTGCATGGAGAAACTGGCAGACCTTGTTGACGGCAAAGCAAATATCTGGCTGAGTCAATGTTAAGTATTGGAGACCACCAACAAGGCTGCGATATCGAGTAGAATCTTCGGGGCCAAGTTTAACACCATCTTGGATACTGAGCTTCTCGGTGCTAGGCAGCGGAGTAGCGATCAGCTTGCACTTGGACATACCAGAACGAACCAAAACATCAGAAGCATATTTTTTCTGAGATAGCACTAGCCCTTCTTGTTTCCTTTTGACCTCAATGCCAAGAAAATAATGCAAGTCCCCAAGGTCCTTGAGAGCAAACTATTGCTGTAAAGCATGCAAGAGAGCCTTGGTAGCATCAGGTTTGGAACTGGCAACTATAATATCGTCCACATAAACTAGGACAAAAACACTCACACCACCCTTGTGATAATAAAAGAGCTATGTGTCGGCCTTCGATGAAACAAAACCCAGAACTTGCAACTTGCCAGAGAGTCGAGCATGCCAGGCGCGAGGAGCTTGTTTCAAGCCATAGAGAGCCTTGTCCAATTTGCACACATAATGGGGACGCTTGCTATCAACATACCTAGGGGGTTGTCTCATGTACACTTCTTCTTCAAGGACACCATGCAAAAAGGCATTTTGAACATCGAGTTGACGAAGAGACCAACCGTTAGATACTACAATGGAGAGAACTAGACGGATGGTCGCTGCTTTTACAATGGGACTAAAGGTGTCCTCATAATCGATCCCATATTGTTGCTTAAACCCTTTAGCCACCAAACGAGCTTTATAGCGATCAATGGAACCATCAGCTTTCTTCTTAACCTTATAAACCCATTTGCAATCTATAATATTTTTACCCCGAGGAGGAACAACCAAATGCTAGGTGCGGTTTTGCTGAAGTGCTTGATACTCCATATCCATGGCTGGGGCCAAATTTTTATCCTTCAATGCATCGTTGACTGTAGCAGGCTCATCAGGGTCAGAGATGGAAGTCATGCACCAGCGCACCGTGCCGTCGGTGTATGTTTTGGGCTGCCAGATCCCTGCCTGAAGACGAGTACCATGCGAATGAGCTGGAGCCGCAGGCGGAGTTGCATCAGGAGGTGCCGCACTAGATGAAGAAGGAGCCGCATGGGATCCGGTCGGAGGATCACCCTCGATATGTTGCACGGTCACTGTCGAGTCACTGGGATCCGCCTGTGCAGCCGCACGAGGAGATCCGGAGCCAGTGTCATCAGGAGTTGCCGCAGAAGATCTGCCCGCACCACCGGAGGGCGAACCAGCCTCGGGCATGACCAGCACGCGATCCAAGTTGGACCCGGCGGCGGTGTCAGGCGAAGCAGCTTCGAGAGTCGCGCTGCATCCTTCCTGGTAACCGTTGTTTTTAGCACCTGAGCCTCCATTTGACCTGAAACTTTCACCATCACTGGATACACGGTTAGTAGGACTTAGGCCCTGTTTGGTTGAGGGACTTTTTAGTCCCTAGGACTAAAAAAAGTCCCTTAGAAACCAAACAGGTAGGGACTTTTAGGGGCTTTTTCTCTATTAGTCTCAAAAAGACTCTATTGGAGGGACTTTTTTTATTAGTCCCTGGGACAAAAAGTCCTAGCACTTTTCTAAACCAAACAGGACCTTAACATTGTGTCATATACTGATACATCCCCATCATAAGGATTAAGAAGGACATCGGGAAGCTATCTCAATTCAGCTTGTAAACGAGCACCAACATTAGCATGCATAGAGGCAAAAGGAAACACAGCAATTCATCGAATACAACATCTCTTGAGACATAAACACGTCCCTGAGACAGATCTAAGCACTTGTACCCTTTATGTTTATCACTATAGCCTAGAAACACACACTGTTTGGATCAAAATTGGAGTTTCCTTTCATTGAATGGACGTAAGTTGGGCCAACAGGCACAACCAAACGTCCGGAGCAAGCTAATATCAGGGTGTTGATCAAAGAGTCGATGAAAGGGTGTTTCGTGCGCTATTACTTTAGATGGATGCGATTGATGAGATAAACAGCTGTGGTAAAGGCTTCATCCCAGAATTTTAATGGCATGGAGGAGTGTGCTAGGAGGGATAAACCTACTTCAACAATGTGGCGATGTTTTCTCTCAGTAGCACCGTTTTGCTGGTGCGCATGGGGGCATGACACAAGATGGGTAATGCCTATTCGTTGGAAAAATGAACTTAGGGCCTGATATTCACCTCCTCAATCCATTTGGATAGCCTTGATTTTCTTGTTGAATCTTCGCTCAACAAATTGCTGGAAATTTTGGAAACACTGAAAAACTTCAGATTTATGTTTTAGGAGGTATATCCAAACGAATTTGCTGTAATCATCAATAAAGCTTAGACAGTAATTGTGCCTCCCAACTGATGTTGGTGCAGGCCCCCAAACATCAGAAAATATGAGATCAAGAGTACTAGCTGATTTGCTAACCGAACGTGGGTATGGTAATTGATGACTCTTGCCAAGTTGGCAACCATTACACACTTGTTTGTTTGACTCTTTGGAAAAGGAAATAATATTGTGGCTACTAAGCAACTGCCTAACAATAGGTATAGATGCATGGCCTAGCCTATTGTGCCACAAGGACTCAGACGACTTCACGACTCCATAAGCTTCTTTATTTGCTGCTGGCCGACTAGATGAGGACAGCAGGGGATATAGGCCTTTTTCAAATCTGCCTTGATGAAGAATTTTCTTTGTTGCCTATTCCTTGATAAGAAAACGGTTTGGATGAAGTTCAATAAAAGCATCATTATCATGAGTAACGCGACGAACAGATATGAGGGTTTTTTGAGCTTTAGGAACATGAAGTATATTGCGTAGATGAATGGGTTTAGATGAATATGAAGGGGTATGTATAGTACTATGACCAATGTGTGTAATGTCCATACCATTGCCGTTGGCGACGTGCACTTGATCTCCACCGTTGTACCTTTCTCTCGGTGGTCATCTTCTCGAGCTCGGAGGTGATGTGGTCAGTCGCGCCAGAGTCGATGTACCAATTGGTGTCGACTCCGTAAGAAGTAGTTGCTGAAGACGCCAACTTTGGAGGTGGCCCATTGACAGAGCGATCAAAGCGCTTAAAGCACTTGTAGGCGGGGTGGCCCTCCTTGCCACACACCTGGCAGATCACGCCAGGTTGGAAACCTCTGTTTGAGCGCCCTCCATTGCAGCCGCCCTTGTACGGCTGCTTGAAGCCGCCACGTCCTCCGCGATCTCCTCCACGGAAGCTATTGCCACCGTGGCCTCCCTTGACCACCATATTTCCCGACGACTGATATCCATTGCCAGTCTTGATTTCAAGGCACTGCTCAAAGCTTGTGAGTTGAGTATAGAGCTCAACCACAGATTTTGGCTCAATGCGCCGCAACAGTAGACACCACAGGATCATATTCACGATCCAATCCAGTGAGAATATAGGAGACAAGCTCCTCACCCTCAAGCTTTCGCTTAGCAGCAGCCATCTCATGTGCCAAGCTTTTCATCTTGCTGAAAAATTCAGCCATCGTAGACACGCCCTTGGACGCTGTTGCCAGAGCCATCCGCGTGCTTATAATTCTTGCACGAGATTGAGATGCAAACATCCCTTGGATCGATGCATATGTTGAACGCAAATTCGGGGCGGCTTTTGGGGGTAAGCTGTCTGATAGGAAGAAGCAAACAATGCAGATCCTGCCTCAATGGAGACTTCGAGACTTCGACCTGTCGACCTTGGACTTGGACGTGATAGAGTTGGAGAGTGAGGTGTTGGATCCATGTACCAGGATCATCTTTTCCTTTGTAGCCAAACATGTAGCAATGTAGTCCTTTTCAGTTCTCGGGTGGGGTCGGTGTGAGTTTAGGCCTCGGTAATTTCGGTTACTGTCCCCGTTTATTTGTTTCAGTTAAAACTCCTGTTTGCTTAATGCAATGCGCGCCGTAGGCGTGTTCTAGAAAAAATTGCCCATCTCTCTCTATCATCTTAAACTTTTGAGTTCAATTAGTCGGTACATGTTAATATTACATATTAATATGGTATAAGCTAGATGTCTCAAGTTTGAATCGTGGTTAACACAATTAAATAAAATATTTTTTTGGGCTCAATTCATCAGTACAACGACTCAATAATAATAATCTCATCCTTATATAGATGAGAGGAGACTTGACCCCTATAATAAAGAACTAATGATCTAATCTAATCTCTACATATCGAATCCAGGGTCTAAGCTCGGGCACCCGATTAAGCCACGTCACCCGTTAGCCCTCAACCGTCGGATTTAGCGAGCCAGTGATCTTATCCGTCCGATGCCGTACGGTTCGGGTGTCGACCCGTCGGCCGCCCGATGACTGTTAAGCTGGAGAACTGCGCGCTCGCGAAGATTCGCGAGGCCAGGACCGACGCGGCCGCCTTCGCCGCTCCAGGAGCCTCCTCCGGCTTCCTCTCCCCGCGCCCCACCGTGCGCCAGCGGCGCCCGGCGAACAGCGTCCACCGCTGCCGACGCCTCCCCGGCGCTTCGCCTCCACGGTGGCGGCCGGCCCGCCCCGCCGTGGCGCGACGCACCTCCCGGCACGGCCGGCTCGCAGCTGTGGCCATGGGCGAGGCCGTCGTGGCCTCCTCCAATGCGGCGGGCCCCGACATCGCCACTTCCCCGTGTTGTCGTACGATGCGCCACCGGTTAGATATATATCTCGGCCGGATGGATTTGGCTCGCTGGGCCGCGAGGACAGACCTTAGCAAGGACGGGCGGCAGCGGAGAGAAGACTTCGGCAGCAAGGACGGTTCGTGAAGCGTGGACGGAATTACTCCCAATTCACCTCACCATCCTTAGCCTCTCTGAACTTGCTAACAGCTTCTCCAGCACACCCACTGCATGATCAAAGGATTCGATGTCCCAGACATCACAAAGAATTCTACAAACTAAGGAATAAACATGTATGTGTTGCTTAGATACATTCTTTGTTTCTCTACTTATATCTGTCTATTAATTTTAATATCCTCCACTGCCACTATTGGTTCCAAAGTTGTTGTCAGATTATCATCAACTAGGCCTATTTTGTTCTGATTTTCTCTCTGTATGCAAAAAGGAGGGCTCCAAATATGTTTTGATTTGGGAAGTCTGTCAATTCTTATTCTTTAAATGAACCCGACGCGAGAGCAGGAGTAGTATGAGTAGTATTGCACATATGGAAGCCATGCGCGATACACTTATTCATTTTTTTATGTACTTAGTTAGACATATATTTAATGCCTATAAGAAAAGTTATTGAGTTTATACTGTAGGTTCCTCAAGAGATCTAATCGGAAGCCAAGTATCAAAACTATTGAATGCTCACCTACAAATTTTTTTTCAAAAGTACACCATTGTAATTTCACATAGGATCAGTAATTCAGGGTCACCCCGCTACAAACAAAGCAAAACTAGCATCACATCGCTAAGTGATTTACCCCTTTTTTTTAATTTCTTGGCTGCACTTTCACAATGGTGATGCCTTAAAAAATTCTGATCTCTTTACTGTTGCTACTGCCTTCTTGGTTATCATCTCTGTCTTGCTACCTACTATGGAGCAGACATAACAACAACTTTAATTCTCCTATAGCTCTCATGTCAAAGAGTTCGGTCATAGGTTCGCTAATGACAGTGACCCATGCTGAGGCAAACTTGCATGCCCTTATCCAAGGGTCTGTAATCCTTAAGAACATGACTTTGCTTGGAGGCAGTTCAGCTGCAACTATTATATTCAGCTTCCTAAATAGGATTGCTAAACTACACACGTGTGATTCGTTCTCTTTTTTCACACGAATTTTTCTGTCGTTGATATGTGATCGAGTGGCTTCGTCTGTCCTCCGTTTGATTCCAAATTTGTTTCTCTGTCATGCCGGTCCCACAAGCACATCGCTCTTACAGTTTTGTTTTTGGAAATCGCGCCTTGTTGTCCGCTTCACTTTTCCCCATTCCATTTCGTTTCTTCTTTTTTGGCGATTCTAGGTGACGGGGCGGTGTGTCCTCGGTCGCGGTGTCCGTCGAAAGCACGGGCGGCGGGCGGCGGCGACGCCGCAGCCGTGCCTCTCCACATCCTCCCTGTCTGCGCTCCTCCTGTTCGCGCGCATAGAGGTGAGTCTTTCTCCGCCTCCCTCCTCTTCTCCAAATCCTGAATCCCCACCGTTCGACCACCTTGTACCAGCGCCTCTCGAGCCTCTCTCCGGCCCTCCATTGCCGGTTGCCTGAGCGAGACGAGCCCGCGCGACCTGACCAGTTTCCCAGGCCGGCATCCGCTTCCTGTGTTGTTTGTTTCCGATTTTGAGGGTGTCCGCCGTTGGGACTGCGAGGCGGCTGGATGCGAGTGGCGGGGCGTAGCACCTCCGGAGGGTGTAGAGGGAGCAGCTTGCGGGTCGGCGCAAGGGAGTGGTTTCTGTCAGCACAATGTACAAGGCTGTACAGAGGGTGTTGAAGCGGCAGGCATGGGAGAGGGTGGAGATGAATGGGCAGCAGATTAGTTTAGATTCAGATTAATTCAGTTTTGGTGTTTGTTGCAGTCCTGAAGCAAAGTTGGTAGCCTGTTTGAATCTTACTGTTTGGTTTTATTTCATGTCTGAATCTTACACGTTAGTTTCAGCTAAGTTTCAGTGTTACAGAATTTAGCTATTTAGTTGTCAGACTTGTTTATTTCAGTATTAAAGCTCGTGGATGGATTTTGTGTATGTCTTTAGTTCAGTGAAGACGATGATAACGAGTTCATTTTGGTAGCTGGGCTCTCATCTCAAGCATTTTGATCATACTCCCTTGGTTAATTGTCATGTACAGTAGCAGGTCTGTACAGTTTCAAAGAATTTTTTAAAAAAACTAGTGGCACCGATGTATCTATAAAATTGGAATATGAATCGTGGTTGTTGCATTGGGTTGCATGTTCAGCTCTGTTGCGTCTCCTTGTTCCTTTTCATTTGGGAGATGAGGGAATTGCAGTATCTCTGTCTGTCGTTCGGCCGTTTCTGGTTCGTCCCCCGTGTAGCAGGAAGTTGAAGTATCCATTGGTCATATTGCCATTGCCCATTGCGCATTGATCGGTCGTTGAACCAGACGAAGGGATGGTGGTATGCTGTGTGTGTGCAGCCGTGCAGTGCAGATGCAGTGTACTAACATGTTGTTTCAGATTGTTCAGTTTAGTCTGTCAGCCTCCTTAGATCTCTTCTGATGACTGAATTTTTTTCCTTGTTTTATTCAGTGACTACAAATGCTTCTGTGAAAGAATCTGTTATTATCAGTCTAACAAATTTCATTGTAGCAATATTTTAAGTATTTTGCATTTGCGAATTTTGTCAAGTGGTACCTTTCTCATTTGCTTTATTTCAATTTCTATATTGCATAGTCCCTGATTGAGGAGGCTTTTCAGCACAGAAGTGGTGCTCTGATTCATTGAGTACCTTGCACGTGAGGACCATCTCTAACTTCAGGTCTGTATATCCTCAGTCCAGTTTACTTTCCTCGGTCCTTAGTCCCACTTTTCGAGTTTTCAGGTTTCGTCAGTCTTGAGTTTTTGTCTATCAGTCAGTCAGTTTTCAGTTGATGTGCTATCAGTCAGTAGTTAGCCTAGTTAGTTAGGACCAAGTCAGTCTGACACTTCTTTCAGCTGTTGTTCAGTTAGTAAGTTTCAAATTTGCTTGTCATGAAGCACTCTGAAGTTTTAGTCAGTTTCAGGAGGTCACGTGGGTCAGATCATGGAGCGGTAGCTGTTCCTCGCCAAGGAGCCGCTCGTGCTGTGCCTGATGCCGGAGCTCAATCAGTGATTGATTGCTTATGTAAGTGATGTAAGAGGGGGAAATGTCGGGTTTCATTTCCCTTGTTATATGTTCACTTGTTCAGTACCTCTGAGTAGTTTTAGTATCTCCGAGTATTTTGAGTATGTCCGAGTATCTTGTGAGTAATAGTTGTCAATATCTTCACGTATTTTGTTAGTATGTCTAAGTAGTTGTCAGTATCTCTAAGTAGTTTTCAGTATCTCCGAGTATTTTGTGAGTATGTCCAAGTATCTTGTTAGTAATAGTTGTCGGTATCTCCCGAGTATTTTGTCGATATCCGAATAGTTGTCGGTGTCTCTCATTAGTTTTCAGTATCTTCGAGTTTTTTTTTGAGTATGTCCGAGTTTAGGGTTAATCATGTTTGCTGAGTTTAGGGTTCATTATCTTTTGAGTACCAGTATTTTCTTTTTGAAAATACACGTGGTGTTTTTAGAGTTTAGGGTTCATGACATTTGTTGAGTTTAGGGTTCATGGTATTTCTTGAGTTTAGGGTTTTTGGGCGAGTGTCTTTTGAATAGCATGCCCCCTCCTAAGCAAGGTTTTTGGGAGACAATTTTAATGGCATTTACGGATTTTATTGTTCATGGTGTTTTGCTTGGTTTAGAGTTCAAAGCATTTGCCGAGTTTAGGGTTTGTTTATTTTCAGAGTAGTTGTTAAATTTACAGTTTTGGGGTAGGTGTCTTTTAAAAAGAATGCCCCCTACCAGGTAAAGTTTCATTCGCTGAGTTTAGGGTTCATCGTATTTGCTGAGTTTAGGGTTCATCGCGTTTGCTGAGTTTAGGGTTCATCGTGGTTGCTGAGTTTAGGGTTCATGGCGGTTGCCGAGTTTAGGGTGCATTGCTTTTGCTGAGTTTAGGGTGTGGTGTTTGCTGAGTTTAGGGTCAATTTTTTTGACGAGTTTAGGGTTCATCGTGGTTGCCGAGTTTAGGGTGCATTGTTTTTGCTGAGTTTAGGGTTTGTGGCGTTTGCTTAGTTTAGGGTCCATATTTTTTGCCGAGTTTAGGGTCCATTTTTTTGACGAGTTTAGGGTTCATCGTGGTTGCCGAGTTTAGGGTGCATTCTTTTTTTGAGTTTAGGGTTCGTGGTGTTTGATGAGTTTAGGGTCCATATTTTTTGACGAGTTTAGGGTTCATCATGGTCGCCGAGTTTAGGGTGCATTGTTTTTGCTCAGTTTTAGGGTCCATTTTTTTGCCGAGTTTAGGGTTCATCATGGTTGCCGAGTTTAGGGTTCATGGCGGTTGCCGAGTTTAGGTTGCATTGCTTTTGCTGAGTTTAGGGTTTATGGCGTTTGCTGAGTTTAGGGTCCATAATTTTTGCCAAGTTTAGGGTTCATCGTGGTTGCCGAGTTTAGGGTCCATTTTTTTTGACCAGTTTAGGGTTCATCGTGGTTGCCTAGTTTAGAGTGCATTTGTTTTTGCCGAGTTTAGGGTTTATCGTGGTTGCCGAGTTTAGGGTCCATTTTTTTGACGAGTTTAGGGTCCATTTTTTTGACGAGTTTAGGGTTCATCGTGGTTGCCGAGTTTAGGGTGCATTGTTTTTGTTGAGTTTAGGGTTTGTGGCGTTTGCTTAGTTTAGGGTCCATATTTTTTGCCTAGTTAGTTAGGACCAAGTCAGTCTGACACTTCTTTCAGCTGTTGTTCAGTTAGTAAGTTTCAAATTTGCTTTTCATGAAGCACTCTGAAGTTTTAGTCAGTTTCAGGAGGTCACGTGGGTCGATCATGGAGCGGTAGCTGTTCCTCGCCAAGGAGCCGCTCGTGCTGTGCCTGATGTCGGAGCTCAATCAGTGATTGATTGCTTATGTAAGTGATGTAAGAGGGGGAAATGTCGGGTTTCATTTCCCTTGTTATATGTTCACTTGTTCAGTACGATTAGAGGTCTATATAACCATGATTAGAGGTCTATATAACCATGATTTTTCCTGATCTGAAAGTTGGTTGATGAGCTAGTGTTCTCTGAATATGTGTATGTACAGGGCACCCCCAGGACAAAATGTCTAATGAGGCTGCAAAGAAGTTATATCCAATTTTTGAGCTGCGAAAGGTCTATTATGTGCCAAAAGGATCTCTTAGAATCGATAACAAGCAGTTCAAGACATTTACATCGCTGGAAGCAAATTATCAACCACAGATGGCTTTAACTTTGTAAAGAAAGTGTAGGCGAATGTGGCTGCTTCTCCAATGCAGGTACATAATAACCATTACATGTAATTGCAGACATGTCCAAGATATGGATTCAGTTTATTGCAATAAGCAGTAATGCAATTTGCTACTACTTGGTACTGTAATTGTAGCCCACATCATTCATAATTTTTAGTACAGGAATAATTTAAGGGTTTCAGTATCATGCTCATTACATAAATGTCATAAACTAGTTTTGGCCATGTAAACTTTGCTTCCTTATTTCCATGATTTTACACTCTTGCACTTGTGCTGGTTGTGTTGCTTTGTTCTGTAGTAGTTGTTGTTGTATTCCTCCTCTTCTTCCTTTGGGGCTTTACTGGTGATCCTCCTGCAATTTTAAAATGTTTGTTAATGAATGAGTATATGCAATTTTTTAATTCATTAATTATCTGTCAAATAGAGTTTTGTTAAGAGGTGCAAGTGTGGGGCTTTACTGGTGATCCTCCTAGAATTTAAAAATGTTTGTTAATGAATGAGAATATGTATTTTTAAATTCATTAATTATCTGTCAAATAGAGTTATGTTACCTGTACTCTCATTGTCTTTTCCTTTCTTGTTCTTCTTCCTTTGTGCAGCCTCTATCTTCTTTTGTGCAGCAGCCATCTTTCTTTCTGCAGTGGCCTTCTTCTTCTTCAGCAGCCAATTTCTTCTTTTGTTTTTCCAGTTCCTTCATCCTATAATCTTCTATCACTGTCTTGAATCTCTTGGCTTTTGGTGGCCTTCCTTGCCTTTTTAGTACTGAATATATTTGTGGCATGCAGTAGTATGTTGTGTTTTCCCTTGTTGTGTCTAAGCAATCGTTTTTGCTTACCCTCTTGAATGTGTTTGGATTTGATGGTCCCAGATCAGAACTAGCGGGACCAAATATTTGTTCTGAGTAGCCTATGGCATTAGAGTAGCCTGTTGTTTGATAATCAACACATCTGCTTGTTGTCATGTACATGCTATTCTGTTTTATATAAAATAAGAAAAATACACTTCAGTACTCATTATGGAGGATAACAAAATAGGCTTTGACAAGACACTTTTTTTTTGTTTCTTACCTCAATCATTTGATCAAATTGGAATGGTTGTTGTGTCTGTTGCATAATGTAACTGTGTTGTGGCAAAGTAGACAAGCATTGCATTGCTTCTTCCCATTTCTTCATGCCTTCTGGACTTGTGAGGTCAAAGGGTGTGGTGCCACTTCCATCTGTTTGTGGTAGCTGCAGCAATGAATAATTAGTAACTGTTAACCTATTTACTAATTAATAAAATTTATAATACCTGAAAGTTTCTTCGATCCATATTTTTCAGTGAGAATTTTTGTGGTCTCCAGATTACCTGCAATTAATAAAAAAAAGAAGGACAGGTTAGAAATCTGATTGTTGTCCTTGCACAGAAAGAATTTGAGTTCAACTATACATTTAATATGTTTCGGCTCCCAACTTGGCATCGTTCAGTACTCAAACACCAAGGGCAGGGCTTCTAGCAGCCTCTCTAAGGATCCAAATGTTGAATATGAAAAACACTTCTCCATGAACCAGGCAAGGTCCATCAGATCTGTTCTTCATTTAGTTTTATAGACTCTTTGTCATGTAGGCATCAGTTTTCATCAGTCTGAGTTCTAGTTTGGTTCAGTTTCATTCTTAGTTCGGTTTCAGTAATCGTTTCAGTTTGGCATGAACTCTGCGACGAGGAGACTAGCACGTCTGGGCTTGTTAGGCTAATGTCGATTTAATGTAGCATCAAGGTGATGGTTTCCTTTTACCCCTTACATGGTCGTCGTCAGATACACAAGATAGCTGCAGCTATCTTGTGTTTCAGTATTAGAAACACTATCAGAGTATCAGTGCTAGTTAGTGCTGCTACATGTTAACAATTTAATATCTATCTATCTCTTCATTTCATTGCATTGCATATAGTACTGGTACTGGAATTTTATTAATTAACAGGCCCCGATGGAACAAGACAAGTGGAAACATTTTCTAGTTAGAGAATGCAATTCTGCAGTAGTGCGTGCGATTGAGGCAGGGAGTCATTCTCTGTCTTTTCACTGAATGAATAGCTTCTTATTAAGAGTGTGGTCATCAGTGCTGTGCTGCAACGACGACCCACATGAGTGAGGATCTCTGCAGGTCTCTCAGCAACATGGCAACTGCACATGTTTGCAGAGATCCTGCTGCCGATCGACCTCGGTAGGTAACAAGAAGATAGTGTGCACGTGGTGTTGGGTGCCTTTCTCTTTATCTCTCGAGGGGACAAATAATCAATCAATCTTAACATACTGAAATCGTAGGTGATGACAAATATTTAACATACTGATTGATTCACGGTGCTTGTTAACAAATAATTTTTTGATTCACAATCTCACAGGCATGTCAAACTATATCAGGAGAAGATGAGATGCTTGAGAGATGAGGAGCTGCATTTCTTACCTTGGGGAGCAGAAATCGTAGGTGAGTTTTGCCTGCTTTTTCTTGGATGTGCTTCTCTAGATCTACTGCTTCTTCCTTGATCTTTTTTGGGGTTTTAGCCCCTGCTCTGCGTTGGGGGCAGAGCAGAGCACGAATAGATCACGGCGTTGCTTTTCTTGGTGAAGAAGATGGTCCTAGGTTCTGGGCCTATACATACTGTCTTTAGGTTCTGGGCCTATACATACTGTCTTTAGGTTCTGGGCTTGTCTTGTTTTATTGCTTTAGGTTTTGTGCCTTTTTTAGTGGCTTCTACAGAATACTACAAAATTGGAAGCAACTGAAACAAGCCCAACAAAGAAGAGATTAGCCGACAGAACATAAGAAGGTTGGGCTGTGTAATCTGTGTGTTATTTTATAAAGAAACACACGTTTTTGTTTATGTGGTTGTGTACTTTCGTGTGTAAACAAGCAAAGGAACACACGGTTTTTTCTGTTTTGTGGATTCGTGTGTTTCTTTCCAAAAGATCACACGTGTATTTTTTTTGCCTCAGTAACACACGTGCAGTAGCTAGACAAGCCCAAAAAATCTCCCTTCCTTTAAATGTTCAGACCTAATTCTCCTATGATTTTTTTAAAGAAAAGGTAAATCTTCTATGATATGGTAGTACAATAAAAAAATTCTTATTGTACTGATGATTTAAGTTATACAAATGACTATGACAACTAGAATTTCTGGACTCGACCTCAATGCTTTCTTCAGTCATTAACAATCTGTGTCACGGTATGCAGAGATCAGTTGGCAGAGATGAAATTGGCATCTTATTCTTATATTTGCCTTGGTGAAAGAAAACACAAGTTTTCGAACTGGCAAACAAAATGCATCTTCAATCAGGCTGGCCAGATATAGGCATGGCGTGGCAACGCCGCGCATGATTTCTAGTATCTTTTCTAAATCCTTATTCCTTGCCGCGAGAGGTAGGTGGGCCGGCCCTCTACCCACCCATAACAATATCCACAGTTGCTAGTTATATTTGCATGAAAAGGTGGCACAGAAAAACAATGTTGTGAGCTATGATATTTGGCGGTCGAAGATAAATCACAACAACAGAATGTTCCTTTAATTTCATAATAAAAACACATGTCCATTCAAACAAGACGAAAAAAAGTACAAAAAGTGCACAATAAATATATTTCCATATATCATCACAGTATCAGTCTGAATGAAGCTGCTTGTTCAAATCATCGGTACCTTGATGACAATTCTTGCCAACCAAAGATTACTATGAGCGGCCAACACATGAGTAGCATTACCTTAGAGATACTAGATCTTAATAGTGGCCATATTCCTGGTCTAATACATAACACTAACAAAAGCACAGTAAATTTTTCAGTTATTGAGGGAGAATGGAGGATTCCTATTGAAAGAATAACCACAATGACTGCAAATGAGGTTTTAGCAGCAACTGGAGTAATCATGGTATATACAGCCAGTGCAAAGGCTATGGCCAATGATCCTACTGCATTCAGAGATAGCCATATCGATATATTGTAGTGCATGTAACGCATTGGCAACTCAACTGTGGGTGTTCCAGCGAACACAAGGCTTAGGACGGCTAACGACGAGCAGAAAAACGCTAGCGTGTTTGCCATCATAAATCCTTGAAATTGTTTTACTCGAGCTAGAGTTGGAGTTCCTCCATCAGTGTGGTCATCAGCTCTGTAGCCCCCAGGTAATGCAAAAGTAGCACTAAATGCCATCGTTGTAATTAAGACTAAGCCAACGCTCAGAAATTGTGTTGAATTTGATACTATTGCAGACCCTTTTTCCTCATTCTCTGCATCAGATTGGGGACTATATTCTTGCATATTAGCATCCGGCCGAAAAACACCACGGGTAGCATTGGCAGCTATTAGTGTTTCCTGTATCAGAATCCGTGAGTTCTGCAGAAAGGAGACAGAAATATTAGTTTCCTTGAACTTTGGTCAAAAAAATATAAGAAACAAGTGAGAAAAATTATTTTGGAATTGACAATATATTACCAGGAGGCAGTACAGTCCTGTGGGAATAGTGTTAACAGCAAGTTCCAGCGGGGTTTGTTTATTGTTGTTTGGTAAATTCAAGTCCACCTGCCTGTTGGCAAATAGGCAAGCGAAAATCCACCAGTCCCCAACCTCAACAGCTAGGTGTAGAGCAGTGTTCCCTTCATTGTCTTGCTTGTTCAAAATCGTCGACAATGACGCTGTTTGGCATGCATATGCAACTATACTGTATCTCTTCTTCTTGGCAGCAACATGAACAAATGTTCTTCCATCTGAGTCATGCAATCCTGCACAACCAGGGAACTTTGTGACCAAAACAATGACTGCTGGAAGTCTACCTGCCGAGGCTGCAATGTGTATAGGGAACGACCCTTTTCTGTCTGGTTGAAATGCTGAGTATGCATCTGCTTCCAGTAATTGCCTGGTAAGTTCCACTGGTTCTGTTATGTTCAAAAGGGTAGCAATTGCTTTTCCCTTTTTCACCGGCACAGCATAGAGGGGAAGCATTCCATGTTTCTCCCCTTCTAGTGACAAAGAAAAATGTAGCGGTATGTTTCCATGTTCATCCTGCTCTTTAGTGAGTTGCTTGTTCCATTCCAAAAGCAATTCTGTCATCTCTGAAAGGTAGTCCACCTAGCCCAATTAGTGTTATTTAGTCCACAAAGAAAAGCAGGGAGATAAGGATTCGTCGCCCCTGCATCTTGGTGGTATAGGATGCACCTTCATATGGCTTACAGAACTCTATAGGATGCATCTTCATTTTGTGTTTCAAGGGGTGCTTACCAATAAAAAAAAACATGACTACACAACATACAAAAAAACTTTTTAAATCTTTTTTTCAACTTTATCATGCTGCATATCAAATTTCTTAATATTTGGTTGAAAAATGGAAAAGGAACTTTTTGCGGATTAATTAGCTTCAAGATTTATATCAATTTTTTTGTGTCTCATTGGATTCACCGTTTGATACTCTCCCTCAGCTCCAAATTGTACTCGTTTTTGTTTTGCCACTAGTCAAACTTAATTAACTTTGACCAAATTTATAAAAAATATGTATATTATATATTTTGCGTTTAAAATAAACAAAAAAAGGAAAAATAAATTTTTTTATTAGTCAAAGTTATTAAATAGCAACTAATGTCCATGTCTTCTAAGATTAGCCCGTGCGAGAGCATAGGTTGGTGGACTGATATCACGTTTCACAGCGACTTCAATTCAAAAAAGTTTCACAATGACTTTTACATAAAGTCATGTGAATCCTAAAGTGGGATAAAATATGGAACACACCTAATCAAAACACCTATTTCTATGGTTCTCCTAAATATAATCTCGTTCTCCCCCTCTACTCCCTATGTTTTGGTTCATCTATTTTTGTTATATATTTAGACATACTATTATGTCTAAATGCATAGCAAAATGGATGTAGCAAAAAAAAATCTAAGTGACTTATAATTTGAAACAGACAGGGTAGCAACTAATGTCCTTGTCTTTTAAGATTAGCCCGTGCGAGAACATAAGTTGGACTGGTATCTAGTTTCACGGTGACTTTTACATCAAGTCATATATGAATCCTAAAACCGGATAAAATATAGAACAAACCTAATCAAAACCCATTTCCATGGTTCTCCTAAATCTAATCTCGTTCTCTGCCCCTCTACTCCCTATGTTCTGTAATATAGTGCATTTTAGGAATTTTTACACAAATTAAAAGAAAACATAAAAGATGCATATACCCTAATTTTATTTCTTAATCAGACCCTATCATAAACATAATTAATGGTGATTGATTGATAAATGAAGAGTATTTGATGCAAAAATGGGTTTTGTCCTCTAAAATGAATTATATATTTGTGAACTAATTTTGAATACTAGAATACACTATATTACATCAGGATGGATGGAGTATGTGTCTTGGAAGGTTTAAATTCTTACAATCTAACAAGACATACATACACGTATGAATTAAAATGGTAAGTGTGTACGTTTTAGTAAAATTTGTGTATGCACCTTTGCTTTGAAGGACCGCGGCATGTAAGGCATTTTGTCCATCCGGTCCAGCGTAGGACAATTGGTTGTCCCTGGCGTGCAAGTCCCGAACGATGGCGTACCGGCGCAGAGCGACGGCCAGGTACAGCGGCGAGACGCCGGTGTCCGGGACACGAGCCAGGCACGGGTCCGCCGCCATCAGCACGGCCACGGCCTTCATGTCATCGGCACGGACTGCCTCGTGCAGGGCCGTCTCCCCAACGCCGTTCTCCATCCTCACGAGCGCCCTCCTCCTCTCTTCCCCGCTGGCGCCTTCCCCCTCTTCTCCGGCCAAGCGGATGAGAAGAGTGAGCATGTCGACGTTGCCCGCCCTGACGGCGACGTGCAGCGGCGTGCTCCTCCCCTTGTTGCGTGCCTCCAAGAGGTGCCTGGCCTTGCTGCAGATCACCATGGCGCTGCGCAGGTGCCTGTCGTCGTCTCCGGCGGCTGCTACCACGTGGAGTGCGGAGTCTCCGTCTGAAGTGACGCCTTGGAGGAGAAGCGACGTCGTCCTCGCCGCCGGCAATGGCAATGGTGGTGGCCTCATGGTGTTGTTGCTATCGATGGTATCGATCTCAACGAACACTGCTGCTTCTTGGGATGCACCGGCGGCGGCCAAGTTGCTAGGACGACGACGACGGTGATCGATAGGTACGGATTGATGATCTTCCTCGTTGAGAAGGCTCGTCAGTTTCTCATGCCAGCCATGGCATGCCGCCATGAGAAGCTCAGGGTGCATGGGTTGTGTGTAAGGTGGAGTGGCTGCGTTATTATCCATGGAAAACCAGCTGCAGTGTGCCGGCCGGATTGCGACATCACTTCACTTGCAGCCTGTTTACATATTGGCCAGCGCCACCGGGTTCCTCAAACTTCAAGTAAGGAATAGTATGCTGCATCATGTGTGTTATGTGAAGAAAATTCACGAGGGGGCACCACGTGCTTCTTTCCGTCTTAAATTCGGTTGCGTCGAACGAAAGAAATACCTTGTTTGCATCAGACAAGAAGCAACGTACGATCGAATGGCCAACAAAAATATTCTATGGAAGAAAAAGGTGGATGCAAGAGCTGAGCCCCCTTAAATGGAACATAACCAAATCTGAGTTATATTCTGTCCGATCTCTCTATTTGCATCTTATTGACACTCTACCACTGTTTCAACATAAGATGATCTGAAAATTAAAGACTCCTCTAAAGATTAAGATTTTACTTTGGTTTCTTCAAAAGAGATCGTTGTTCTAACTAAAGATAACATTGCTAGAAAAAATTGGAAAGGTAGCCTCAAATGTTGTGGCTGTAATATGGATGAGACTATTCAACATCTCTTCCTCGACTGTCCTAAGCTGTCTAAAAATTCCAACTCAATTTCCATGAGTAATTTCTAATGATAAATTCAAATACTTCATGTATTACATTGCTCTTTGATATTCTATATACAAGAGAAATTTCTTCAAGATTGTAGATTGATAAAAAATCTATTTACCATCTTGTCTTCAAGACATTTAATACAAAGCTCCGAGCTATTTTTTATAGAGCCGCATTAGACATATAAGCTTGAAAATTTGACTTTCAATGCAATATGATATTCCGTAATCATAATATTTAGGATTTTACTCATGTAGTGAGTCCCACAATGCATTTGTTACTTCTATCGGCCATATACTCATTTTAGAGAGTAATTAAAAATATTTATGCTAAGTTTATTACACTTCAATGGTAGCAAAATATTCTACATGGATTAAATAATGACCATAACAAATAATTTACTATTTGGAGTAACTCTAGGATATTTCTCTTTCTTTCAAGGCATGCATATTAACATAACTTGGATCATATACATATAAGTTTACTACATGTAAACGAGTAGCAAGTTGCAAAAAAAAAAAAGGTAGTGGATGGTTATTCAAAATATTCTTAGAAGCATCCTAGCATTTTTCGGATTATGCTATATGCAAATTTTCAAAAATACCAAATATTCATTCCCGAAAGTTTCTATGCTAGGAAAAATAAATATGAGTCTCTCAGGTGTGAGAAGTCTAAGGTCTGCAAGATTCATAGAGCCCATATATTTTATAGAGAGTTTTTACCACGTTTGGGATTAATATGAGCCCTCCATTTGGTTTGATCTAATGGTTAAAAAGTTAGAGGAACCAGATGAGAGGAACTGAGTGGCAGGACGGAACCACTTAATTGCGTGGCATCGGAACTGAATTATAATTAATAGTAGAGGGTATAATAGTCTTTTTAATTGGATGAGGAGTAGCTTCTCGTAATCCATAAAAAAGTAGCTTCTCGAATCAGAGCGCGGTCGTGATTTGGTCCATGCGCTCATCGCGGCGGCCGACACCGCAGTGTGGTGGTCGCGGTCGAAGTTCCTACGCTGAGCGCGAGGGCGCTGACGCTTCGGGCGAGCTCCATGCGGCCTTGGCCGGGCCGCCGCCGCGCGTGGCGCCGCTGCGGGACGCTGGGAGGGCGTGAGCTCCCGCGACGCAGGGCCGCTGCACGACGCGGGGCGACCGCTATTCCGCCGCTGGGGCACCGGGCGGGGCGCCGAGCTTCGTCGGGCGCACATGCCCGCATGCCAACAAGACCACCACCACCCGGCGGTAGTTCGTCAACGTCTCCTCGGGATGGCGGAGCCGCTCCGACGCCTCCTTCTCCCCTTCCCACCGCGCCGCCACCGCCACCGCCACCCATCGCCACCGCCGCCGCCGCCTGGAGGCGTTCCGCGACGTGGATCGTGGACGCCGTGTGACGGTCTCGTGCAGACCCGCCCCGTCCGGGGCCACGACGAGGCCCCCGACCTACACCCGCCGGCGTGCGGCTACCTCGCTCGCAACCCGCCCACGGCGCGGTGGGCGGCGGTGCCGGGTCCGTGGGTCCCCGCCGCCTTCGGCGCCACGCACTCACTTTCGACGCCGGCGCCGGCAACGCCAACGACGTGTTCCACCTGCTCGCCTCGCCGACGACATGGACTCGGTCGGTGGCGTGCACACCTACTCGTCATTGACGGGCGTGGTCGTCGGGGGGCGGAGCGTGGCTCGGCGGGTGGTGGCGGATCGGGGCGCGGCGCCGATCCAGGCGGGGACGGCGCCGCCGTGTCCCGCGGCGCGCTTCACCTCGTCGTCGACACGGACAGCGACTCGGGGCCAACAACCTCGTCGCCGTCGACGAGGAAGGACGCCTGAGCAGGCCCGGGAAGGAAACGGCACCTTGAGCCCACCGTAGCTCCACGAGTGGGCGAGTAGCTGGCCGCCGAGAGAGGCAGCTGCGCCGTGGCCGAGGCCGGGGAGGGGGGGGATCGAAATTGGAATTTGAAGCTGTTAGAGACTAAACTACCCTTAATCACATAATTAGAGGGAGGAACCGGCTAAAAATAGATTAACGGAGCAACCACAGTTCCTCCCAAGCACCACAAAAATCACTATTTTATATCATACTACTAGTATAATTATTCAAGATTTTCATGGTATATAACTCGTAATGTGTGATATATAAAAAAAATAAATGCATTCAAAAGAGCATAAAAAATATCAACACGTGGTACCGTACGTATACATAAGCATAAATTAAATAGTATAAATGTATACAAATAGAAGCATTTTATTGTCACAATAATTTTATCCTAGAAATTCTAACCATTCCCTTTGATCTGTCCGACGACGCAGTAGCTACTGGGCTAGGTGGTGGCGCAGCTTTTAGGCTGGGGGCCAAGATTTGAGTTGCATGCAAGGGTCGTAGATAAGAGTCGCGTGCAGACACAACCCACTGAGATGCGGCTCAGGTTTGAGCAAAAGAGGTCGTGTGGGGCCTTGTTTAGATTGCTAAAATTTCTAACTTTTTTCTCACTTTATCTCCATCACATCACATTAAATACACCAAAAGACATATGTTTGGAGTATTACATGTAGATAAAAAAAATAACTAATTACACAGTTTAGATATACATTGCGAGACGATTCTTTTGAGCCTATTTACTCCATGATAGGATGATATTTACCACTAACAAACGAAACGTCTTCACATGTATGATGTGACATGCGGTTACAAATTTTATCAATCTAAACAAGGCGGGTTTAGGCAACGGTGGTTCGCATGCAGGCGAGCAAGCCACGGTGTCCATAACCGGCCGATTCAATTCTATAACGGTGAGTAGTGCTGCTACTTGCCTACTTCTAGTAGATATATATAGATATAGATTCACATGAACCGGTCTTCTTGCCCTGTTAGATTTAGGTTCATATTTAATTAACCAGTCTGCGAGAGCAGATCAAATTTTGTTGTTGGAGGGGGTGCATTTAAATAATGAGCTACAGGCCGAGGTGACAGGGAAAACAATTACAGGAAAGATGGTTTGGATTCGTAGTCATACGTGACTCGGATGCAATCCCAATTTGATTAGGACTTGTCGACTTCTTGCCGGCATATGCACGTGGCTCTACTTCGAGTCGAGTCAGTGTTGCACTGTTGCTACAGACAACATTAATTAATGACCATGAGGTTAGATCTTGCTAGACCGGCCTCTAAACCTAATTTGCATGGCACCGTGGTGGCTACTAGGCCCACATCGTAACAAAAAATTTCTTCATCATGTACGGTAACTTATCACATGTGTGTCTGTACTTGAGCTACAAATCTATACGTATTGCACGTTCGGTAAAACGATTGTCCAACTCGATAATACCGACAAATGAATCTGCGAGATATGATTTTCTTGTACCTTTGGTTCTTAAATTTCGAGAAGAAATGAAGTTGTCGCTTCCGCTAGGCCGTGGGAAGATGCCGGTGTGACGATGAGTCAATGCTGTGCAGATTAGTAGCAGTCAGAGGTAGCTGATCCGTTCCGCTAACAACGTTGGGGAAGTCGACGTCGTCGAAGTAGTTGTGGCGGGACGTCGGCATGAGCGTCGGTGCCGAAGATCGGCGGCGGCTTCAACGACGATGTCGACGAAGAGCTTGTCGTGCTGATAACGTGTCATAAAACATGTTGTAAGCGGTTAGGACCTTCCCCTCTCCGTCTCTCACGATCAACGTAGTAGACACAAGGTGTAGGGAGACTATTCTTTGTTCATCTGAATATTGGTGATTACAACATAGAGCTCCCACATATATATAGTCCTGCCAAGACCTCCGAGTTTCGGTAAGAGCCCACATATAAACGGACTAGGATTAGAATTCATCCTTCTCCTTTCCTTCTAGGACAGAGTCTGTGTGTTTTACAACACGAACATCCATTTTTCTCTCCCAACGTTTCTTCTTTCTGTAATGGTCATATTTCACAACTGCATAACTACATGCATGACCAAGACGGTGGCACTGCAGATCACTGCCTCTTGTGCTCTTCCTGGGTACAACATGCAGAATCATGCATGCTACAACTCTGCTAAATTCAGTAAAAACCATGCAAGACAGGTATACTAATTAACTAAATAAACAAGCAACAGTATTGCAACACCACATCAAGATTGACATGCTGAACAATAGAAACACACAGACGTAATGGAAATCCATGCTACATTATTACTATGGAGTAGAAAGGAAACCAAAGCACAATGTCATATGTAGATTGATCTAGTAATGCTTAGGACTTTGCATTGCCTGTGCAGAGGCAGAGTAATCACTCTTGATGTCCTTCAGCTTTGTAACAACGTTGTTCATTGCCATCCTTTGCTCAGGTGAGTCACTCGAACACATCAGACCCAGCTCGAATATCGACAAGAGAAATTTGTTGCTTGTGCTAGTTGAGAAAGATCCCAATGAAGTGCTGGTCTGGTGATCAAAGCAAAGACCTATTTCTTCATCTTGCAGTAGTTTGTCATCCACAACATCAATAAGCTTCTCTGGGAATGCTTGAGAAACCCACTGCCTAAGGCTCAATTCTCCTAGGAACATGGGATCCGTCGGCCTCTTCCTGGTAAAGACTTCGAGTAGCATGATTCCAAAGCTAAACACATCGCTCTTCCTTGATGCTTTTCCCATGAACGCATACTCTGTTCAAGAAAAATTCGAGCGAAAAATATTTGTTAATAAAAAACGAACATATGTACCTTACGAAATAAGCTGCTCAAGTATGTTCAGTGCAGGTACCTGGTGCCATGTACCCAATTGTCCCTGGCATGCTAGCTGAAGCCATGGAGTTGTCATCGCCTAACAGTAATTTTGCAATGCCAAAGTCTGCCACGTGCGCAGTCATCTCCTCGTCGAACAGCACATTGCTAGGCTTCAGGTCACAGTGCAGGACAACCTCATAGTGCCCATGATGAAGATACTCCAAAGCCATTGACACATCAAGCATGATGTCCAACCTTTTTTGGAATGATCCCAGGCTATGACTGCGTTCAGTGTGAAGGTATGCCTCCAAGCTACCATTCGGCATGTACTGAAGCAGCAATGCCATGAAGTTCAAGTTTGAACAAGTGTTCAATATCTTTATCAAGTTGCGATGCCTAGCCATCCGCAACACTCGACAC
The DNA here is from genome assembly GCA_015847255.1 of Hyparrhenia diplandra. NCBI lineage: Eukaryota > Viridiplantae > Streptophyta > Magnoliopsida > Poales > Poaceae > Hyparrhenia > Hyparrhenia diplandra. The sequence goes on along the minus strand of JADLZK010013193.1, from coordinate 123,024 downwards.
TCAGCATCAAAGCTCCTCATAGCCTGCTCGACTTGTGTGTGGAGGACTTTTACTGCGACCACCAAACCATCATCCAGTTGGCCCTTGAAAACTTTGCCGAAACTTCCAGCCCCCAACTTGTTATTGTCGCTGAAATTATCGGTGGCGCGGACAATCTCGTGGTAGGATACTAACCTATGGTTCACCACACCAGCCATATCGGTAGATGTAACATCTGGCTGCTTATTAATTTTCTTTCTGGTCACCAGGTATAAGAAAACAACAAGAGCACCAACAGCTATGGTGACAGCAGGGAGTACAAACTAAAGGAATTGTCGCCGATGAACTGGGTGAGACTTGTCTACACATGGCGAAAATCCTAGTCGGGGAGCACCACACAAGCCGACATTCCCCATCAAAGATTGCAAGGTGAGGTTTGAGAAAACACCTCCATTTGGTATTTGACCTTTTAGCTTATTGAAGGAGAGATTCAAACTAGTAAGATAGGTGAAGTTGGCGAAGTACTTGGGTATAGTACCCGAAAGACTGTTAGAAGATAGGTCTAATGTTGCTAAGTTGGTTAACCGACCAAAAGAGTCTGGGATTAAATCCTCGAATGAGTTGTGTGACAGATTTAAGTAGGTTAGCATCACAAGCTGTCCAATTGAACTTGGGAGGCTACCAACCAAGAGGTTAGAAGACAGTTCTAATGTGTTAATGACTTCCATGTGGCTGAGATCAGAAGGCAATGCGCCGGTTAGGGAGTTATGTGACAGATTTAGTTGGATAACGTTATTAAGATGAAACAAGCTTGCTGGTATAGTAGAAGATAGATGGTTATAAGATAGCGAAATATACTCTAACATGGTGAGGTTAGCTATGCTATCTGGTATAGAGCCAGTGAAATTAGCATACAAATTTGTGCCGGGATTGGGCCAATCATGTTATTTATGGAGAGATCAAGTGCCTGGAGATTCTCCAACATCATGATGGATTCTGGGATTTGTTTGGTTAGTTGGTTGTTTGCAAAGCTTATGGCGCGGAGATCACTTAGATTTGATAGTGTAGCTGGAAGCCCGCCAGTTAACTTGTTGTTGATTCCTGTAAATTCTAACAGATTTCGAGAGAGGTTTCCAACGTAGCTGGGGATACTCCCAGTAAAAAGAATTAGTGGATATGGCAAGGATTCCGAGTTGTCTACAATTGCAAAGGCTGGCCAAGAAGTCGAGACCCCCTTGGAGGTGATTCATTCGAATATCAAGACGCGAAAGAGGTCTGATGTTTCCGAGCGTTGACGGTACTGATCCAGTGAGCAGGTTCGATTCCAATGCCAGGAAAGTCAATTCCGATAGGTTTCCAATAAAGGCAGGAAAGGAACCCGTTAGATGATTATATGAAAGATGCAGAAAGGTGAGTTGTTTCATTGTCCCTAGTTCCACCGGAATCTGCCCACTTAAGTTGGAGAATGAGATGTCAAGCACACTCAGCATGGTGAGATTGCTGAGCACAGCTGGGATAGGTCCGGCGATGCTATTTCGACCTATAGAAACCGCAGTGAGCTGTGGCAGCTTGGCCAGCCATGTCGGCACCACATCCACGAAGAGGTTCCCCCCAACTGAAAGTATCTGAAGGTTCTGGCATGTTGCAAGTCCCGATGGAATTTGACCCGTGAATTTGTTCCTTGCAAGAATGATTGTTTGCAGCATGGGGAGGCTAAAGCTTTTGTTGCTGGGTATAGCCCCGGTTAGGTTGTTGTTGAAGATCGCTAGGCTTTCAAGGCTAGAAATGTTGAAGATGGATGGAGGCACTGGACCGGAGAGCTGGTTAAACCGCAAGTCAAGGACACGAAGCAGGAGCAAGGAGCCAATACCAGGTGGTATCGACCCGGACAGACTGTTGTTTCCAAAGAATATGCGGCTCAGTGAAGGTGTGCTTTCGACTGAAAAATTTGGTACAGGGCCGCTCATGTAGTTTTCTTCCAGAGATATGAACCTAAGGCTATGCAGCTTCTGCAGCTCCGGTGGATTTGCCCTGAGAGGTGGTTGTGATTAAGGGCAACAACCTGGACTCTCGTGAGGTTTCCTATGGCAGCAGACGGGATGGTATGTGATAATGCGTTGTAGCCAAGATCAAGAACTCTAAGGCGAACTAATCTTCCAAGATCAGCTGGGATGGAGCCCGTGAGGTTTGTGTTTGAGAGGTCGAGGACATGGAGGAAAGAGAGGTTACCGAGGTGGGGAGCGAGCTCTCCCTGGAGGGGCAGGTTTGGTAGCGCCAGAGCGGTGACACGCTGACGCCGCCGGCTGCAAGAGACGCCGACCCAACTGCAGAAGGACTTGTTACTAACCCAGCTATTTTGAAGGATGCCGAGGGGATCGGAGAGCTGGGCTTTGAAAGCCAACAGCGCGGCGAGATCGTCGGTGGTGTTGCTGATGTGTCAGGACTCGCAAGGGGAGACGTCGCCGTACTGGGGATCGTCCGGCACGCCAAGGTGGCTAAGTAGCTGGGTGGTGCGTGTAGTAGCTAGTCTTGGGCCGTGGGCCGTATTTGGACTTGATATCGAGTTTAGCCTGTTAAGGGTCGGAGTTGAGTCATGGCGTGAGCGCCGGTCAGGCTATAAGCCTTGTAACGTTCCACGGAGCGAATCATCGATTGACAGAACTCTGAAACTGAAATCCCCAATTTCTCTCAATTCCGCCCTGTTCTTCCAAACTTTTCCCCAATTTCTTCTACTGTTCTACCCTAAATCTCCAGTAATCGTTGTGATTCATCCCGGATCATAACAAGTGGTATCAAGCTCCTGTGATTCTCGGCCTAATCGTTCCGTGCTATCGAGTTCGATTGGATTGGGATATACGGCTCTGGTAATCAGTCAACCGGGCTCGCAGTTCGTCGCTGCTTGAGTTTGGTTGCATTAAATCCACCCAACATCCCAATCTGGCGCCGAAGAGCAAGTTGATCAAGTTCCAGGAGGGGATGGCTACGACCATGGATGATCTCAACACCAAGCTCGGTGCCCTGATGAAGCAGTTCGAGGATTTCGCGAAGACGGCCAAGTCGGTCACCGGCCTGGAGGTGCTGGTCAAGCAAACGCTCGATGAGGTCAATTCTATCAGCGCCAAGCAAACTGATGCAGATACACTGCTTGAGGATTTGCGTGAGAAGGCGGAGCTTGCCGAGACGACGATGAAGGATACTGCGTCCCAGGTCGACTACCTCGCCAGGCGGATCGACTCCATCGACCCGCAATCGGCTGGTCCTCATCCGGGACCGGGAGTCCTTGGTGGGCTTCCTCGTGTGGGCGTCGGCGTCGGCATCGGCGCTGGCATGCCTTCGGCGACAGGAGCTCCTGTTGCTGGCGGTGGGGCGCAGCCCGTCGCTCCCACTGTGGTCGAACAACCATTACCCCGACGGCTCGACCTCAACACCGCGCCTGCGTCATCGTCGAAATCACCATCTGACGACGCGGGGCGGCCCAACGGGCATGGCGAGCACTGCGGCGAGTTCCAAGGAACTCGGCCGCAGCACGTTCATCAGGGTACGTATGGCGATACCACTTCTGATTTCGCTAACCGTCCTCCACCATTTCCTAAACTGGAGTTCCCTAAGTTCGATGGTCAGAATCCGCGCTTATGGGTTGATGATTGTGTGATGTATTTTGAGGTATATGTGGTGGCGCCTGCGTTGAGGACACGATTTGCTGCGTTGAACTTTGTGGGAGTGGCTAAGACCTGGCTGCACACTCAGGAACGCCGAGGCCGGATTGGGGACTGGGATATGCTCTGTAAGTTAGTGCTGGATCGATTTGATAAGCATCAGTATCCTCTGGTTCTGCAGCAGTTTGAAGGTATCAAGCAGAGTACAACAGTGGAGGCATATATTCTGGAGTTTGAGCAAGCTGCGCATAGTTTGCTGTTGTACAACCCAAACTATGATGAGGTTTATTTTGTGACTCGGTTTTTGGCTGGCTTGAAGGAAGAAATTCGTGTGCCCATTGTGCTTCATCAGCCTACCTCTGTCGATACAGCAAGTGCACTGGCTTTACTTCAGGAGAGTGAGTTGGCTAAAATCAAGCCTAAGCACTGGGGCAAGGACCAGTACAAACAGTCAAGCAAACCATTTCTTGAGAAGAAAATGTTGGAAGGGGATAAGCTCAAGCAACCAACACACCCATCTGAGCCTGAAGCTAAGTGGACTGCATTGAAAGAATTCAGAAAGCAGAATGGGTTATGCTTTCGTTGTGGCAACAAATGGGAGAGAGGTCATAAATGTCCCCAGCAAGTTCCTTTGCATGTCATTGAAGAACTATGGGATGTGTTGGAGCCGAGGAGGAAACTACGTAAGATGACTCGGCCCCGTTGAGCGGAAGTGGTTATGGCAGTTGATCAGGATCCTAAGGCCATTCCTACTGTCAGAAAAACATTGAAACTGTGTGGCAGGGTGGGCAAGTTAGAGGTCTTGATTCTGATAGACTCGGTAGTGTGGGGACCTTTATCGGGTCAAGAGTTGGCGGGGCCGGTTACGTGCACTCCCTTGGTCGGGTTGTGATCCCACCAAGTTTGTAGCAGCTGATGGTAGTCCTATGATCTGTGCTCAACAAGTGCAGAATCTTAATTGGCATGTTCAGGGTCATTCCTTTATCTCTACTGCAGGTGTTCTGCCATTGAAATGCTATGATATGATTTTGGGCCAAGATTGGCTGGAATCATTCAGTCCTATGTGGATTCATTGGGCTAAGAAGATCCTGAAGGTCACTTATAATGGACAGCGAATTACCTTGCGTGGACAGTCAGCTGCAGCTAGTCAGTGCAAACCAATATCTGCATCATCTATGATGAGCATTTTACAGCATCACAACTACCAATGCTGTGTGTTGGTGAGTCTGGATTCCACTGAGCAGAGATTGGACAAATCTGGGAATGTATGTGCTATGGATACTGCTGATATGCCATCTGACTTACAGGAACTGTTGCATAACTATTCTGAGTTGTTTCAAGAACCCAGTCAGTTGCCACCTTCCAGATCTTTGGATCACCAGATCAAGCTTATGCCTGGTTCTATTCCTGTCAATATCAGATCCTACAAATACTCTCCCCGCCGTAAGGATGAGATTGAGAAGCAGGTTAAAGACATGTTGCAGCAAGGCATTATCAAGCCAAGTGTCAGTTCTTTTGCAAGTCCAGTGCTGTTGGTGAAGAAGAAAGATGGCAGCCGGCGATTTTGTGTTGACTACGCATTAACACTTGAATGCTCACACAATTAAGAACAAGCACCCAATGCCATTGGTGGATGAACTGATTGATGAATTATCAGGGGCCAAGTGGTTTTCAAAACTTGATCTGAGAGCAGGATATCACCAAATTTGCATTCAACCTGAGGATACTCATAAAACTGCATTTAAGACTCATGGAGGTCTATATGAGTTTTTGGTGATGCCTTTTGGGCTCACAAATGCTCCAGCTACTTTTCAGCATATCATGAATGTCATTTTTGCTGACCTGTTGAGAAGGGGTGTCTTGGTGTTTATGGATGACATTTTGATTTACTCCAAGACTTGGGAAGAGCATCTGGCTTTATTACAGCAAGTATTTCAAATCCTTAAGAAGCATCAGTTTTTTGTCAAACTCTCCAAATGTGATTTTGCTCAGGAACAGGTTGAGTATTTGGGACATTCAATATCTGAGCAGGGAGCGGCAACAGAGAAGACCAAGGTCTTGGCAGTCCAGAACTGGCCTCTTCCCAAGAATGTGAAGGAACTAAGAGGTTTTTTGGGGTTAATAGGTTATTACCGAAAGTTCATTAAAGACTATGGTATGTTGGCTAAACCCTTAACTGAGTTGCTTAAGAAGGGTAAGGTCTATGTTTGGACTTCTGTGACTCAGACTGCATTTGACCAGTTAAAGTGGGCTTTGAGTCATGCACCTGTTTTAGCCATTCCTGATTTCTCCAAGACATTTGTCCTAGAGACTGATGCTAGTGATATTGGATTTGGGGCTGTCCTGTTACAAGATAACCACCCTGTTGCTTATTTGAGTAAATCAGTCTGTAGAAGTAACCAAGCCCTATCAACCTATGAAAAGGAGTGTCTGGCCATCATTCTAGCTATTGACAAATGGAGGCAGTACTTGCAACATGGGGAGTTTCTGATCAGGACTGATCATAGAAGTTTGTTGTACCTCACTGAGCAACGAGCAACCTCTAAAATCCAGTTGACAGCAGTGTTGAAGTTAATGGATTTGAAGTTCAAAATTGTGTTCAAACAGGGTATTCACAATACTGTTGCAGATGCCTTGTCTAGAATTCCTCCTACAGATTCTGTGGCTGCAGTTTCTATGTGTAATCCTACCTGGTAGGAACAGGTCAAATTGGGATATGCCGATGATGACTTGGCACAACAAATCTTGCAGGCACCACCCAAGGATTTCTGTGTGCAGGATGGTCTAATCAGGCATCATGGCAAGATATGGTTGGGTACTAATTCTCTGGCCAGCAACATGTGCTACAAGCTGTTCATACTTCTGCAGTGGGTGGTCATGCTGGTTTTCAAGCTACATACTATCGAATCAGGAATTTGTTTTCTTGGCCAGGTCTGAAAGCTGACATCCATAAGATCATTCAGGAGTGCCAAGTGTGTCAACAGGCCAAGGTGGACCATGTCAAGTTACCCGGCCTACTCCAGCCATTACCAGTACCTGATCAGGCCTGGCAGGTAGTGTGTATGGATTTCATCGAGGGACTGCCTAAGTCTAACAGATTTGACTCCATTATGGTGGTGATTGACAAGTTTACTAAATATGCACATTTTGTTCCCCTCACCCATCCATACACAGTTCTAGAAGTAGCTCAAGCATACCTGGATTCTATCTATAAATTGCATGGATTGCCAGCCAAAATTGTCTCTGACAGGGATAGGATCTTTGCAAGTAGAGTGTGGAAAGAATTGTTCAAATTGTCTGATACACAGCTACTGATGAGTTCCTCTTATCATCCAGAAACAGATGGTCAAACTGAGAGGCTGAATCAGTGTTTGGAAACTTTTCTCAGATGTGCTGTTCATGCATGTCCTCGGCAGTGGAACAAGTGGCTCTCGGTGGCTGAGTTTTGGTACAATACAAATTATCATTCAGCACTGGGTCGAACACCTTTTGAGGTACTCTATGGATATGCTCCTAAGCATTTTGAAATCATTGATGCCTCCGCATTTCACTCTCCAGACCTTGAACAGTGGATGACAGAACGTAATCTGCTCAATGACTGTATCAGACATCATCTCCATCGGGCACAGCAACGTATGAAGTATCACGCAGATAAGAATCGCAGTGAGAGGGAGTTCCAGGTTGGAGACAGTGTCTATCTCAAGCTGCAGCCGTATGTGCAGTCATCTATTGCTCCGCGTTCTAATCACAAGCTCAGGTACAAGTACTATGGCCCTTACACTATTCTCGCGAAGATCGGGAAGTGGCATATAAGTTGGCATTACCGGATGGTGCGCGTATTCATGATGTGGTGCATGTCTCCCCTTTGAAGAAATGCATTCCGCCTACGGTCTACGTGGAAGAGGATCTTCAAGAGTTTCCAAATGCACCGGAAGCGGCCAGTTCATCCTATTGAGTTTCATGGTACGCGTATGATTCAGAAAGGTTCTTCTGTCATTGCTCAAGTGCGGTGTCGTGGAGTTCGTTGCCGGCAAGCCTGAAGACATGGGAGGAGCCTCATGATTTGCACCGGCGCTATCCATCCAGTCCCGCTTGGGGTCAAGCCGGGTTTAAAGGGGGAAGCAATGTCAGGACTCGCAAGGGGAGACGTCGCCGTCTTGGGGATCGTCCCCGCACGCCAAGGTGGCTAAGTAGCTGGGTGGTGCGTGTAGTAGCTAGTCTTGGGCCGTGGGCCGTATTTGGACTTGATATCGAAGTTTAGCCTGTTAAGGGTCGGAGTTGAGTCATGGCGTGGCGCCCCGTCAGGCTATAAGCCTTGTAACGTTCCACGGAGCGAATCATCGATTGACAGAACTCAAACTGAAATCCCCAATTTCTCTCAATTCCTACTGTTCTTCCAAACTTTTCCCCAATTTCTTCTACTGTTCTACCCTAAATCTCCATGTCGTTGTGATTCATCCCGGATCATAACATGATGGTGAACCGGAGGGAAGAAGAAGCAGCGGAAGCATCTGCTGCCACGCCCACCGCCGTCGGCAGCAGCACCAGTAGTTGTAGGATGCCCACAATGGATGGAAGCCGGTCCATGATCTTTTTGGCCTAGTAAAGCATACAAGAGGTACACTTGCGTTCTGCATCTCCTCTTTAACAAGCACACTTGAGTTCTGCATCTCCTCTTATACACTCAGCCGACCCGATCGACATCATGTTGGGCAGCAGCTAGCGTCCATCTTGACACGGGTGAATAATTAGCGTCTAAAAGTTTTTTTACTGTACATAATTTTTCTACAGAAATTAACTTTTAAATAATGTGTTTTAAGACAGAATCTACTAATCGATTGTTGTAGAAATTATAGCGACTTTATTTATATTGGCCAAAATCACACGTAAATATTTTTCTCTATGATCTCTAAAACCGTTATTATTCATAAATTAAATTTAAAAAGTCATCCGCAAAATCCAATGTAAATGTATTTTCCTGCTAGTAAAATCTAGTATGAACAGATTTTCCTGCTGTCTTAATTGCTAAGACCTTGACCGATAGTGATGTAACTGAAGCATGCATGTTCCTCGTATCTTCGGAGATATCGAATATAAAGACCTTGACTTATGTTACAGAAATTTAAGAAGTGATGGGTTTGAACATTGTATATATCATATTGACCTTGACTGATAGTGATGTAACTGTACTCTCCCAAAGCATGCAGGTTGCTTCCTGGTATCTTCGGAGATATCGAATATAACGACCTTGACTTGGTTAATCTATACTGCAGTACACTTTTTTTTTTTTGACAAGAAACAGGAGGGGGGCTCCCCTACTGTGCTTTTATTAACTTTAAAATAAAGGTCTTACGAAAAAAAAAAAGCTCAGGATACAAAGAAAGAAACATAAAAAATAAGAAAAGTTACAAATGAGAACGTAGCCATAAATCTAAACAATATCTATTAGATGCCTTTGCTCTTAGCATAACTAGAGCAACTTCTTTTTTGAAGACTTCCTTGCAGCGCCCAAGAGAGTGATGGATATTCTTGAAGATTACATCATTTCTCATTGTCCAAATCGACCAACACATGGTGATAATGATTTCCATAAAGCAAGCAACATTCAGCTGATCTTTCAAGCATTGAACCACTTGTCTGGGATCGGTGCAGTTGGGGATAGTAACAGACAACATATTCCAGCATGCTGCCGAGAGAGGGCAGTGGAAGAATAAGTGAGATAAATCTTCATCAATACTCAGGTGACAAACAACACAAGTATAATCAGGGAGGTGCATGTTTCTTCTCCCAAGTGGGGCCCTTGTGCTTAGTCAACTTGTAGCAGTAGCCAAAAGAACACCTTTCTTTTATTTTGATAGCTGGATTTCCATATCCATTTGAAAGCAGGGTGAGCATGCCGATCACCTATGAGGGCTTTGTAAGCTTTTCTTGAGTAATTATGTTACAGAGAGAAATTTAAGGAGTGATGGGTTTGAACATCGTATCATTGACCTTGACTGATAGTGATGTAACTGTACTCTTCCAAAAGCATGCAGGTTCGTGGTATCTTCGGAGATATCGAATATAACGACCATGACTTGGTTAATCGGCAAAACATGGAAACTCAATGAACCATGAAAACACAGAAACTTGCATCTCTACCCATCGGATCTTAAATGTGCGCTGCGAGATGATATATACAATGGCACGGTAGATTTTACATTTAAAGCCCGCACCGGCTTTGCGTATTTTACAAGGAGGTCAGTTGACACAAAAGCGTACTTACACCAACGCACCAGCAGGGCCTTGGACGCAGGGGTGGACCCATAGGGTGGTGGTGGTCCACCGACCACTCTGTGGCCCGCCCGTCATACATGGAGGTATAAATCAAAAAATGTAAAAAAATAGAAAAAAGAAAAAGAAACTGATCAGACTCGCACTCTGGCAGGCTCGCAGCTTCGCGTTGCGAGGAACACCGCCTGCGGTCATCGCGTGGCCCATTTGTGCGTCATAGTCATGTGCGTCGGCCACTAGGCCCGGTAGGCCAGTTCGTGAGTAGCCCAGGCAGGACCGCAGGCAGGATTCCAGACTTCAGTCGTCAGTCGCAGCCAGGTCCTACCGATCGTGTGCGGTTAGGGGCATCGCTACGACGCCATCGACCTTCTGGCGCCGTCGCCCATCACGGCCAGGGCATCGCCGATCACGGTCATTGCGCAGACGCCCGGAGTGGTTCTCGGCATCTAATCCTATCAATTGTCATCCTGTGTGAGTTCTCCCAATCTCCCTCCTCTCTCTTGTAATTTTTTTAGTCTTCTTTGATCGTAATTGGTGAGTGTTTTTTTTCCGGTCATCTTGAATTATGAAGAGAAACGGAGACATTCGGCCTTTTTTCGAAATATTTGTATTCTATTTGAAAAATTTATATTAAGATTTGACTTTGTTTTACCGAATTATAATATGTTTTTATTGAATTAGAAATGATTTACCGAATTGTATAATACTTTTTTAGGGCGACCACCCTATGCTCAAAAAGCTGGGTCCGCCCGCTTGACGCCCACGAGGTTGCACACAACCTATAAAATCAGCAAGGATCACAACTTGATCAACCTAACCATCTAGAGAATGATAGGGCCAATGCGAGCTTGATCTTGGGCTGAAACGGCTTCGAACGCCCTCCGGAAGGATCCGTCAGGAGAACGCACGCAAAGGATCTCCTAAGACCTGCAAGGCCGCCTAGAATGCCCACAAAATTCGTCGAAGAAGTCGCTGGACAGGAGGTTTTAGGGTTGGTGAGGTGAAAATTAGGGCAAAAAGAGAGATAGATTGTGTTTTTGTTGATTTTGGTAGATGGGGTCAAATCGTCCATGATCCTCTCATATATATATATATATATATATATATATATATATATATATATATATATATATATATATATATATAGAGAGAGAGAGAGAGAGAGAGAGAGAGAGAGAGAGGGGGGCTGGTCTTATCCCAACAAGAAACCTCTCCAAGGCTTATTTTCCATGTTTCCCACGAGTTTGGAATAGTTTGGTTCGGAACCCAAAAGGCTAGATCCGAACCAGATTTTCCATTAAATCTGCTAGAACTTCCATCAAGAGTCGGAACTCCCGTGGTGCCGGAACTTCCAACGGAGTCGACTCCCAGTGGTGCCGTAACTTCCAACAAAAATTGAACTCCTAGGGTGCCGGAACTTCCAAATTTTCGTCGTAACTCCTTGCGTTTTGGGCATTTCCTGGGGGTGTATCTCCTTCATCCGACTCCAAATTAGATGTTCCATATATGTATCTTGATACGCACAATGAGAGGAACACAATGGTGGAGTTCGTTTCACATTTTAACAACTTCACAATGTTGACACTTTTGAGTGTCAACATATGCCCCCTGTTTTCAAGTGAAGAATACGTGAACCTAAAAACACCACAAACAAGAAAACGAAACAGCAACGATACCCATCATGTCGGTTGTCCAGTGACTAAGGGTGATGTTTAAACATCAGCCATTTTTGTTCTAAGGGCGATTCATGCATCGACCATTGTTTGTAGAGCACTAGGTCTCTTGCCAAACACTTGGGAAATATTTTTTTAAGATATCTCCTGTTAATCGCCTTCGAAAGACGTTCACCACTAGTTGACTCAAGCTTTTAATATTTTATCGGTCACCTCATCGATGTTATCCATCATCAAATCATGATACACAATACGAGATAAATCATTTTGCTTAGCAAACCTGTATGCATCCAAATTTACTTCGACAGGCAACACAGCTTCTTGACCATAAACTAACTCATAAGGACTGACTTTAGTAGCACCATGCCTCGATATGTGATGAGCCCACAAAGCCTCTGACAAGATCTCATGCCACCTTCTTGGATTGTCATCTATCTTCTTTTTAATAAGCTCGATCAAGGTTTTGTTACTAGATTCGGTCTGACCATTAGCTTGAGCATAATACGGAGATGAATTGAGCATCTTGATCTTATATGGTTCGGCAAAATACTTTACCTCCTTTGCCATGAACGAAGTTCCTTGATCTGTAGTCAATGTCTGAGGAATGCCGAATCTATGAATAATATGCTTAGCGATGAACTCAATTACCAGTTTATGTGTCATATTCTTCAAAGGAACTGCTTCCAGCCATTTAGTGAAGTAGTCGGTAGCGACCAAGACAAACTTATGCCTCTTTGAAGATGGAGGATGAATCTGACCGATGAAGTCTAGCCCCCAACCACGAAATGGCCACGGTTTAATGATAGGATGAAGCATGGCAGCGGGCACTAACTGAATATTCCTAAACCGTTGACATTCCTCGCATCCTTTATAGTAGCGAAAACAATCAGCCATTATAGTAGGCCAATAAAAACCAGGCCGTCTCAATAGCCACTTCATCTTTGGAGTCGATTGATGAGTACCACAAATACCTTCATGGACTTCTCCCATAGACACTCTCGCTTGATCAACCCCTAAACACTTCAGCAACAAATCTTCGAGGGTGTTCAATAAAGCTCGCCATTATGCAACGTATACTTGAAAGCAAGCCGTCGAATGCTTTTGTCAACTTTAATGCTAGGATCCTATAAAAGAGACAAAAGAGAAGTCCTCCAATCTTCTAAATCGGTACTGCCATTATCAAGAATAGAAACAGACCAATTTAGAATATTTTTATGCCAGAAATTATCTCTAGACAATGCTGAGCTGGCTTGGCCGACCTCACAAGTCGGCTTAGTCGACTGGCTTGTCCAACCGGTCTGGCCGCCTGGCATCACCAGCTTGGCCACCTTTGAGCCGGCTAGGCTACCTTGGGCCAGCCTGGCTGCCTTGCTGTCGGCTTGGCATCTTCCTGCTGGCTTAGCCGGGTTGAGGCCGGCTAGGTCGCCTCCATGTTGCTTGCCAGTTTGGCTAACTGCAGTCGGCTGAGCCATCTCCATAGAACCTACATAGAAAAAATTAAAATCCTCGTGCATCGGCTTAGCTTGTAGATGAAAGTACTTTTCTTCCACATCATAGCCAGAAGCTTGTTGAGCAAGTAAATTTCCTCTTTGCACAAATTGTATATGCAAATAATTCTCTTCCAAAATATAACCGGAAGCTCGTTGAGCAATCAATTGGCTCTATGATTTTCTTGTCTTGGAATATGCCAAATTTTGAATTTGGCAAATTTACTAATTAAATCAGGACAAGCATTGAGGCGAGCACAAAGTGATCCATCTAAACATTGACACTCACCAGCAACTTGTTGCCCCACAAGTAGTGAATCACCATAAGCTTCCACATGATCAGCCCCCATAGCTTCTAACATGATCAACCCGAACAAGAGAGCCTCATATTCGGTTTGATTGTTAGTACAATGATACTCCAACCGGCATGACATCGGATTTTCAGCACCATAAGGATTAACTATGACAATCCCAACACACTGCAAAGAAATGTGTCAAATTCAACGCCTAAAAAGAGTTGCGAAAGACTGAAAAATGGTAGCAATAGTATTATTGCTACCTTTTTGGTTTGGTTGAAAGTCGTTGCACTTGTGACGGTAGCAATAGCATGTTGCAACAGTTTGCGTTTTTGTTGTGATACACAATCCCTCTATTGCAACACTTTCGATGCTTTCACAACACATATTTGGTGTTGGGATAGGATCAATAGCAACCAATATGGCTGTGGCACTAGTATCAATTGCTATGAACTAGGTGTTGCTGGCGATGTCTGTCACTTGGTCTTGTAGCAAAAAGTGTAATAGCAACACAAGATTAGTGTTGCAATCGTTAGTATTGCCATGGTGTAAAAGCATTGCAAGAGAGAACAGACTATTTCCACGGTACCCTACATGGTTGCTATAGGTCCAACAGGCTATTGCCACGTTACTTAGGTTGGCTGCTATAGATAGATCCTCTATTGCCACGTTACCAGGGTTGGTTGCTATAGGTCAAACAAGCTATTGCCACGTTTGTTAGGTTGGTTGCTATAGATAGCTCCTCTATTGCCACGTTATTTATGTTGGTTGCTATAGGTCGAACAAGCTATTGTCATGCTGCTTAGGTTGGTTGCTATAGATAGCTCCTCTATTGCTACGTTACCAAGGTTGGTTGCTATAGGTCAAACAAGGTATTGCCACGTTACTTAGGTTGGTTGCTACAGATGTGTCCTCTATTGCCACGTTACCTAAATATATGGTTGCTATAGGTGGGTCCTCTATTGCCACCATTGTATCTATTGAAGTTGCAAGAGATAGTTCGTCTAGTGCCACGCTACAACATGTAGTTGCTATAGCTCAACATCTCTGTTGCCACGATCACATATTGCAACTTCATTTGGTTTGCTTTTATTATATAATTTGCAACGCTAACTGAATATAATAATAATTCACGTTGCAATGCTTTGTTTGGTAGCTTAAAACAATAATCGCGCAATGACAAATATATTATGAATGAAACATCGACATGTATAATAATTTGTTCGTACCATACAATATCTAGACCATAATGTATCTAGCACATGCCAAACTAAACAAGAACATGTACAAAACCATTGGTATAACACATGTATCCAACACACAAACTATTTGAGCACATTCAAATTATATGGCCAATGTCTACATCAGCGAAGAGGTTTCTTTGATACGTATCTTCACTATCGTCCCATCGCTCGCATGCTCCTTCTCAAACCAAGCTTCCTCCTAAAAAAAATATAAAGTTAAACTCTATTAGTCCCAAAATAATTAGTCCTAGACTTATTTCAGATCTATTCAGAGGACATACAAAACCCGACAACAAACTTGTAAAATCAGCCATAATATGTTAAACAACTAGAGCTGAAAACTCTACTTAACCAAAAATTGTTAGGACACGGGTAGAATCAGCCATAGTACCTGTGCATTCTTTTTGATAATTTTCTCCCTAGCGGTGGCACTTTCTTTTGCACTTTGCTTTTAGTGTAATAAAAGAAGTAGTCGCCTTCACTCCTTTGTTTTGGGATGTCGAATTCACTCCTTTGTTTTGGGATGTAGAACTTCTAAGCGTGCGCCCTTAGAGTTACCTTTAGGTGTGGAAGAAGGGGGCTTTGCTTGTGCCAGGATGCTTTTTTGATGTCCTGCGAATCAATGGTTGGTGGGTGAATCATTAGCTTTACTGGAGGCTAACACAAAAATATCTGATACATGTTAGAATTAAACATTCTTCAATTTTCATCAAATCGAGTATCGACCATTGTTGATGGTAGTTATAGACCAATTTTATATATGTTTTATACCATCAACTGAGGATCAATATTGCATAGATATTATTATTACCAATGATTTTCACGAAGTTTTGGTGTACACATTGTTTTGTAGAAAGAATCCAGAAAAGACCGGAAAAAAGCTGAAAAAAAGCGAACAAAATGAGAAATAGAAGAAAAGAACTGAATCCGTGGCATTAATATAAATTCCAAGGACCTAAATGAACAAAGAAAGAAGCTCGCATAGGCTGGGGCCCACACGTCAGTAGGTGGGGCCGTGCGGCCTGGCAAGTGGGGCTGCACGGCACCCCCTGTGGAGCCACATGTCCTGCTTCTAGAAGCTTCTCATAATCGACGTAAGGAGTAGATACTGGTCGTCCAATCAAGTTGGTTTGATCCAAGGGCTGAAATTCATCCTAGGAGGCTATATAAGCAAGGGCAGAGCTCATCCTTGAAACCCTAATTCAGAATATATTATTCTTCGGTCTAAGTTTAGATTCATTGTAATTAGAAAGAGAGATTAGTACTAGGGTTTCCAAAGATTAGAGGATTAGAGCTCTGTTCTTCAAGGATTAGAGTGTTAGACAATCTATTATAGATTCAAGGAAGAGTTCGAGCGTTGGCTCGAGGATTCCGTGATCTATTGTTCTTGGAGATTCAGTAATACATTTTATTCGAGTTCTCATTATAATTATGTTTTACTTTATTAATTATCCATTATTATGTTCTTAGTATATTCTAGTTTGATATTTGATATAGTTCTAGTTATTGATTATTATATGCATGAGATCATGGGCAGCTTAGCCTTATTTTCGAGGGGGTTAAGTCATAAGTTATATGTAAGCACGATGCTTAGATATAAGTTATTTGCGGATGTCCGCTATATCTTTGAGTCGCTGGGTAGTTCGTAAGGGTGACAACCTTATTGAGTCTTCTATAATCCTCCCCCATATATAGTGAATGGTAGAACGTGGTCGCGACGGAGGCTAGTGATCCCACCCCCTTAACAAGGGCCCAGCTTTGATACCAAATGATAAGTCCGGCCCAGGCGGGGTTGGATGAAAAGCCCGAGACACCGATCCGGATTCCCCGAATCCCGCAATCTTAGCACCGACAAATTTAAAAAATACGACACATCGATCCGGCTACAACGCCACTAGGGCCTCCCCGCTGCGCCTCGGCAATCTTAGCACCGTACTCGGTGCCCCCACTCGAGGAAAGGCCCAATCGCCCCAAAAGACTAGTCTGATAGGGGAAGGGTGGCTCTCCCTTTTAAGGTGACTTCCTCCTCCCAAGTTAAGCAAGGTGGGATTATTAGAGGCTCACACGGTCGCCGTCCGACTACAACTGGGCCACCTGGACCATTTAGTGTTGCCTGGGCCACCCGACCATTTAGTGTGCGTCTTTGCCAACGGGTAATAGTGGAGGAGATGTCCTCATCAGCTAGTTTATTTCATCATAAATCTTCCTTAATTGATGTTCCTCTTGTTATATAATTATGATTTGACTATGCTATAGATGATGATATTTTACCGCTATGCTTTGACTTAATGATTGGTAGTTACTTAAAAGTTCTTTACTCATAGAGTAGTTATGATTGTCTTTACCATATTAGTTGAGTCTCTATATCTCTCTCTGTCTCATGGAATAACCTAGGCTTTGTTATTACTTTTTATTTTACTTAATTATCTTTCATTTATCTTTATTATTTTATTTGTACTTACCCCTGCTAGAGTATTGGAATGATTAATTTATGTTAATATAGAGTTATTATGAGCCATATTGTTGACACAAAATCAGTGCAATGCCTCAACACATAGCAAGCCGTAAAGCATGGCTTCAACCGGGTGCTTGTGGACGGTCAACTCAAAGGCGTGCTAGTCAATTTGACCTCAGAATTGACAAGGAGAGAAAGTTGATCAATAATTTAAGGAGGAACATGCCGGCGTTTGCGGACTGTTCGAATACATGGCTTTGTGGGCCGATTTGATGACAATCGACAAAATAGCCGATTTCGAAGGCGGTCAATCGGGTAACGCACCAGAATCGGCAATTCACAAGATATCGGGAAGAAGCACGGATTGTCGATTGCATGGTAATGAATAAAGCAAAGAAAAGAACAAGATAAAGCAGCTACGTAAATATATTAATTAAGAGTATAGCATCGGATCAATACAAAATATTAAAGGGTAACTCACAAGTATAAATCTAATCTAAATAATGCATGCATAGGTGTAATCCAACTAATCTACCGCATGTCTAGCCTTCTTAAACCCGTCCAACATAAACACAAACAAGCTAATCCACCACATGATACCACTCACTCAAATCTACACCACTTTCTACAACTAGCCAGCGCCTACCACACGGCCACAACCCTAGAAGTAGAGAGCTAAAAGCATGCATATATCTAAACTTATCTATAATTACTCGCTACTCGTGAAAGCATAACCATATTCGGCAAGTTTTTCGAATTGGGGTCCATGAAGAAGGAACAAGCAAGTAAACACAAATAAAACCTATCAGATTAAACTGAATTCTAGCCCACCGGATAACTAGCTCTAGAGAGTAACCCAAAAACTTGCATCTGCCGCATGATACCCAGTCCTGTCAAGGCCTACTTACGTCTAACGTACATGAACCCGCAACATGTAACAACCTAGATTGATCTAACTCGGCTATTAGAAACATACAATCTACTTTTGATAGCAAGATGAACACAAAACATAAATACACCAAAGTAGATCACAAAAGAATATAAAGCCGAGCCTAGACAAATCTAGATTGGGCAAAAGAGTGTTGCAAACATGTAAATATAAAAATAAACATGCAACACATGGTAACTTAATGAATCTACTAGATCTTGCCAAATCTAATAGAGCCGATAACTATCTTGTCCCCGCTAAGCTATCAAGCAAACGCCTGCCGCACGGCAATCTAGTCGAGATAACAAAGCAAAAGCGAAGACTTCCCGTCATCAAGCAGACGACTGTCGCACGGCCATCCAGTCAAGGTAGACAAGACTATTTGCTACTAAGCAAACGCCCTGTCGCACGGCCATTCTGTTGAAGTATGTAAGGTTGCCGGTACTTACGGAGGTCAACGGATCGATGATTCCTCTCGAAGAACTCGATGACACGACAAAGGACTCGAAGTTGGCACGGAGCCGGTTGATTGTAGTGATCTCTGTGGATAGTTTTACAATTGCCGTAGCCCTTTATATTTATATTTATATAGGGCTTCCTGGCCTTTAGCGATACACGAGAGAACAATTCTCGTACGCACATGCAGGGAAGGTTCTTTAGCACATAAGCTAAATATAAAAAAAAATATTTTCCCTAACTAATTCGGCCATGCAAAATATCCAATACGATATGGTCCCTGGCCTCCGCATGCAAAGCCTCCTTTGACCGAAGCGTTAAGTCTTTGCGTGTACAAACACGTCTTGCCCATCTCGTATACGCCTCAAGTCTCCTGGCGTGTCCTTCACGTCGTTGTATGTGTGTTCCAATTTGAAGGCTTCCCGTAGCTCTTTCTATCTTGGCCGATGCATGAAACCGGCCATATATCCACATATACATGGTATACGTATATTTTATCCAAATCTTCCGGCCCACCTCTCTCCACGTGATAGCTTTAATGGGCCACACATGCATATAGCCGAACATGCAAATAACCAATTGCCCAGAGGTGGTTTTCATTGCACCTATTCAGCTTTCCTTTCATTCGGCAACAGAGATGATTTAGCTGACTGCTGATTCCCAGATCAATGACAGCTTTGTCGATTGCTGACTCTTCAGAATTAACTCGCCGAATTTAGCCGATTGTCAATTCCAGAACCAATGACGTCAGCTTTGCCGATTGCTCTTTTCACTTCTTCAAGTCAGTCATCTCATTTGCACGCGATTTTGGGCCGAATCTCCATTGACCAAAATCTGATGTCAACACATATGAATGTTGTCTCACAGTCCTTACTTTGGAAAAATATAAATTACAATACCTGGTTCATCCTAGGTGAAGTGCTACAGTGGTATAGAGTTTATTTTCAGGTTATATCTGGGCGCTTATGGATATATGGATTTTTCTATGTGACAACGTAAGTGTAGATTTATTTTATACCAAGTGTTTCTAGGCGTCATTGAGGAGTTAGGTTTTATTTACACCTTTTTGTATGACGTTTAGAAATGCCAATAGCCATGTCTTCTAGCTCTGTAGTTGTTGCATTATCTACCTCCTTGTCTGTTTTTTAGCAGGAACACCTTCAATTTGATCCCAACTTTGGTAGCCTGCATTTTGAATTGGGTTCAAGATTATGATTTTCAGTTTAATAAACTATGAAAAGATATTATTAATTTTACCTGTTGTATTGAAGGTTGTTCTTGTGCTATTTGAATCATTGGTTTTACTTGGAGGCTGTATTTGTCTTTGCTTGAATCATTGCGAGCTTGCTTAAGTTGTTCTCTATCCCCCCCCCCCCTCCCTTTTAATTTGTTCAATCTGACGCCTATGTTCTTCCTTTTTTCGGCCGGTTTTCAGCATCTTGAGCTACAAGTCTTTCTTGTAGCTTTGTAAACGAGTCCATGAGTGCCACGTCCTGCTAGAGTTTGTCTACCGGTATTCCGTAGACAGTAGCTTCTTTCTAGTTGGGTACCTTGCAAGGTAACCATTAGCATGCATCTTGTATGATTTGCTACTTGTGGTCTTCTTGTAGGCTCTTTGGAAAATTTGGTTGCACTCCACGTCTGGCATGACATGTGCATCGACCTTGATTCGCTCTCTTCAATTTTGTTGCTTGCATTTTCCTAACAACGAGAGGACATTTAGATAATTTAAATTGAAACTATGCACGAGCAGTTTGGATCACTTAATAAGGGTTGTAAAACTATAATATACTCACATAGACTTCCCTAGATTCTTCGCTTGTACATACTCTATTTTTACGATTGGGTCATAATAAACAGCTCCATATCATTTGGCTCATCACCGTTCTTCTTGGGTCCCTTTAATTAGATAAGAATGTCACAAATTAGCCATAATTCATGATTTAGGGAATCATGCAGATGTGCTTCGGCGTTTTTACCTTCTCAAAGCTCAGTTGAGAGAAACCCTTTGATCCTGTAACATATAGTATCTTTCTCTCTTTTGCCGATTCTGAGAATTCTTTTTGCTAATCTTCTGCACACAAATGAATTGATTTTTTTTTTTTTAATAGCAATGCACAAAACATAACCATGATGCCAAAAGTGCAATTGGCAAGATTTTAAAAAATAGCAAAAAAAACCCCGAATTCTTCAGAGTCAAAAATACGACACCGAGATAGTGCCACTCAACAATGTCTAATTCTTCTGGCTTCTTTTTCATCCTCCCTTCATAGGTGGTGTACACCCCATAGGTAGTAGCACTAAATGTTGATCGCCATCCTTTGTAAGGGTCATTAACCACCATTCATATCTTGTTTATTTTCTCTTCATTATTCTCAATGTCACACTTAGCCTGCTCAAAATAAATAAATCACTTCTTAAATAATAATTTGGTAAAGCAATTAATGCATGCAACCAAAAACATATGAGTAGCTTACCATCACATCAGATGCTATTGCAAGTTTGACATCTACATGGATATCTCTCCATGTTCTTACTCTCATGAGAGGTGCTCTTTTCCTGGTGAACAGTACTATTTCATTAATAAATATGTGTTCGTTTGGATATGCAGGTCCTCCAAGCCTAGAAAACTCGACTTTAAGCTTCTAACATCCCTCCCTTGATCTCTCGTTTGTTGTTGGTCCATCCTTTCAGGTGACTTCATGGCTTCCTCTTTTTGGAGGCTTGTACATCACAATATATACAATGCGAGAGACTTCAAAAAACTGTTCAAATACTTAAAAATAAATTAAACCTCACAATAAACTAAAAATATTCATTACTTACTATCTCCCTCAGGAATGACACACTGAGTATGAGATGGTAGCTTCATAGGTGCTGGTGTGGGGTTGCTATTTTGACTTTAAAAGTACTACTAAATATTTGTACTATTGTTTAAATATGCATCTGCAAATAATATTGGACACATGTGTAAAATATAATATGTTTGTGAAGGACTAGTAACAATAATTAGGTTGAAATTTATGAAAGATGTTATATTACTAATATCATCAAGTTTTCCTTGCACCTTAACCATTCTTTGTAAGTCTTTTGAGTGTCCTCCCCATCCAATATCTTTCAAATCTGCTACAACCAAACTATTATTAATTAGTACAAGGCTTCTCAATATAATATAATACAACCATTTTTGAATATATAGGAGCTGAACATAACACTTACCCATGCATTTGTTTTCCTTATGCATGTTGTGTAGCCATTTCTTGTAAGCATCAATTCACATGTCATCATCTATATTTTCTCCCCTAATTCGGATATTTAATGGGGGTTATGTTCATATTTTGATCTACTTTTTTCTCCTTGGAACATAATAATCTGACCTATCTTTCCTGCTCATTACATTGTATCATAGCATCTGCCCATAGAAATGATAGAGTGATATGTATAATTTTTCAATATGGACATACCTTGTCTTGGGATCAAGAAGACTAGCGGCGACCAAGATAGGCAACAACATACTTCTTTACTTCATCTTCTTGAGTCAAAACAACCCCAATTACCTTCTCTTCGGCAGCAATAATATATAATCGGAAAGGTACTCCTCTTCTAGTTGCACGAAGAACGGGAGGAGATGACAAATATACCTTTATCTTATCAAACGCTTCTTGTTGCTTTGGCCCCACGCAAAAATCAGATTCATTCTTCAACTTAAGTATGTGGGTGAAAGGAATAATTTTTCTAGACAAGTTAGCAATAAATCTTCTCAAGTAGTTCACATTACCTAAGAATTTTTGCAAATCCTTTTTGCATTGAGGAGCTTGAACTGCCTTGATCTTCGCTATCCTCTTAGGATCAACCTCTGTGCCTTTATCATGAATAATGAATCGAGAAATTTCCCAGCCGACACTCCGAAAACACACTTGAGCGGATTCATCTTCAAGCCATAATAGCACATCCTATCAAAAGCAAGACGTAAATCGGCTAAGTGAGAATCATGGACAGCCAATTTAATCACCACATCATCAATGTACACCTCCATAATCACCCCAATTAGATCATGAATGATTAGATTCATCACTCTCTGATATGCGGCGTCTGCATTCTTGAGCCTAAAAGTCATGGCAATCCACTCAAACGAGCCAACAAATCCGGGACAAATAAAAGCAGTCTTGGATATATCTTCTTTAGCCATAAATATTGTAACCAGCATTACCATCAAGAAAGCTAATAACCTTGTGTTCCGAAGCATCATTAATAAGCATGTCGGCAATAGGCATAGGATATTCATCTTTGGGAGTGGCTCTATTTAAATCTCTAAAATCAATGCAAACTCTGATCTTCCCAGTGTCTTTCTTCTCAACCGGCACAATATTAGAGACCCACTCTGTATACCTGCATGGACAAATAAAATCTGCCTGAAGCAACTGATTAATCTCCTCTTCTTTAATCTGGTCATTAATTGCTAAATTAAAGCGTCGTGGCGGTTGCTTGTATGGTCTGAACCCCTTCTTGATAGGGAGCCGATGCTCAACAAGATCCCGGCTTAACCCAGGCATCTCTATATAATTACATGCAAAACAATAACATATATATTCTTTTACAAGTGCGATTAACTTAGATTTAAAATTGGCTTCTAAATTTTGATTAACAAATGTCGGTCGCGGCACAGAGCCATCCCCAGTATGAACTTATTCTAAAGGGTCGGCCGACGTAAAACCTTTGAGCTCATCAAAATCATCAATAGCTTCACATGCATCGGTCTTTTCAGCCCGATAATGCTCAAGTCAATGTCTTAACCATTCAAGATTGTGCTCCATTAATAAATAATTTATATAATATCTTGAGCCGATTATCAATCGGCCTCAATGGTATAGGTACAAATCCATGCTCGTGTAGCTAATCACGGACTCGGTCGTGAGTCGTCCGAGATAAGCGGAGTGGCTGAATATTTAATTATTATTTAGCTTTATTATTATAATTATTAGATTAAATTAAAGATAGTCGAAAAAGACTAATGGGCCTGGCCCGTTAGCAATTGTAAACCCCTCATATAAATATGGGGGCAACTATCGTGAGACAATCAAGAAGAAAATAATTTAGGGTTTACCCTATCCTCTCGCAACTTTAGCCGCCGCCGCCGCTGCCTCCGCGCCCGCCGCCCCGTGCCGCCCTTCGCCCGCCGTCCACGCCTCGTTCATCGCTGATTTCAGCCACGCCACCTCTCTCGTTCTTCCTCTCGCGTTGATCGGAAAACAGGTTGTGACAGATTGGTATCCGGGGACCGGGCGATCTAATGGCCTCGTACCACAGGACAATCCATCACGGCGAACGTCAACGGAAATCATCGACGAGTACATCGCAGCCCATGGAGGCCAAAGCCATGGAGGCTAATTCAGCCCCATCATCAACTAAGTACATCCCGCCCTCCAAGCGCTCTCTTCGATCTGTAGACACGGATGAGCCCTCCATCCGCCGCACCTCCGATTCCTCAATCCTACGGCCCAATGACAATCCAAATTTTCATCTCGAATTTGATACGAAATTCCCCAAGAAATTACTCGAAATTTCCACCTAAATTCTTGCCGAAAAAATCCCGGATGTACCAAAGAATAATATTAAATTATTTTTTCGAGTATGATGGCAAGGGTGACCCTTCTCATTGGTCGTACAAGTGCGATAAATTTTTTTCTCGCTCAAGGAATTATTAATACGGATCGATGCAGCTCGCCGTTCCATCTCCAAGGGAACGCTTTATCTTGGTTTATTCGTTGGGAAAACGAAGTGGGTCAACCAACTTGGCGGAATTTTCTGCAGCTATTACCGTGACGGTTTGGAACTCCACCGCACAATCATCTTGGTGATCCGACACATCACGCCCCACGGGAGATTTGGGCAGTACACTAATACGTTCACAGCAACGCTGAACAAGGTACAACATCTCTCCCCAAAACAACAGGCTATGCTTTATATTGCCGGGTTAGCACCTCTGATTTAGATCGACGTCCAACTACATCAACCACCTGATATTGAGACAGCCATAGCACTTGCTAGACGTCTCTATACAGCTTTCCGTCGACGGAACTCAAAGGTACGCACAAGAGGATATTCGGATATTCAAATATCGGTTCATGGCTTAACCGGCATATCCACTTGTCCTACCATGCAATTAATTATCAATATAAATGGCACCAATTTATTGGCTCTTTTGGATTCTGGTTCAACACACAATTTTCTGGATTCTGATTTGGCTATGAAACTGGGCCTCCAAAGTTCTTCTTTAGACCGTCCGCTCAAAGTTGCTATCGCCAATAGACAACACATAACAAATGTGGGAAGGTATGATAATATTGAATTTTCTATTGCTACTGAAAGCTTCAAAGCAGATTTCTTCAGCATCAAATTAGGAGGCTATGATGTTGTTTTGGGTGTGGGACTGGCTGAGTTCTTTGGGAAATATTGTGCGGAATTTTAATAAACTTATTATGAAGTTCTCGCGGAAAGGACAAACCGATCACATGGCACGACCTCTCTAAAGAGACAATTCTCAACCGTATTCGTATACTTTCTCCTGACGTGCCAATGGATCCTCTGTTATGCAAATTCCAATAGCTTTTCAGAGAGCCTTCGAGGCTCCCACCTCAACGGCGTTATGATCATAGAATTCATCTTAAGGATCCCACTCGGCCGATCGTCGTTCGCCCCTATCGTTACCCTCAGATACAAAAAAATGAACTGGAACGACAATGTGCAGACATGCTTCATCAAGGTATCATCACCTGTCCTTCTTGTCAAAAAACATGATCAGACTTCGCATTTTTGTGTTGATTATCGGGAGCTCAATAGTAATACCTTGAAAGACAAATTTCCAATACCGGTTATTGCTGAATTCTTGGATGAACTAGAAGGTGCAAAATTCTTCACCAAATTAGATCTTCGCTCGGGGCTATCACCGAATGCGCATGCATCCTCCGAGATCGAAAAGACAGACTTTCGGGACACATCATGGGCACTTTGAGTTTTTGGTCATGCCATTTGGATTATGCAATGCACCTTTAACTTTTCAAGCTTTGATGAATGATATATTGGGACCGTTTCTGCGTAAGTTTGTGTTGGTTTTCTTTGATGATATACTGATATTTAGCAAATCCTGGTCTGAGCATCTTCACCATGTGGAAGAGGTTTTCAAGGTACTCGCATCTCATAATATCTTCTTAAAGAAATCTAAATACCTCTTTGGTCAATCACAATTGGGTTATTTGGGACATATTATATCGGATCTTTGGAGTGGCCGTTGACCCGAGAAAATTGAGGCCGTCACCGCTTGGCCGCTCCCCACAACTCTCCGTGAATTGCGAGGCTTTACGGGACTCGGCCGTTTACTACTGAAAGTTTATAATGGATTATGGTACAATTGCACGTCCCCTTGACTGATCTTCTTAAGAAGGACTCATTCTCGTTGGACACCCTTGGCAACAATAGCTTTTGAGCACCTTAAAAGGACTTTATCATCGCACCGGTTCTCCAACTTCCGGACTTTAATAAATCATTTGTGGTGGAATGTGATGCGTCTGGTACGGTATGAGTGCTTTGTTTTTACATCGGGGTAATGGTCCAATTGCTTACTTTAGCAAACGTATGCCCGATAAGTACAAAAAGTTAGCCGCTTATGAAAGAGAACTCATAGGACTGGTAACAAAGAAATCAAGCATTGGCGACCATATCTTTGGGGCCGCCCATTTATTATACGGTCGGATCATTACGCCTCTTAAGTACATTTTAGATCAACGCTTGTCCACGCCCGCCAAAGCATCAATGGGTTAGCAAATTACTTGGCTATGATTTTACTTGTGGAGTACAAGCCGGGTAAATCAAATGTGGTGGCTGACGCATTATCTCGTCAGAACACAGATGAATCTTCCCTCATGGCTATTTCGAAATTCAATTGGGGTTATTTGATCAGCTACGGGAGGAAATTGCATTCGATGATGAAGCTATAGCCCTTATTGATTCTATAATCATCGGTAAGGACTCTCGCATGGGAAGTTCGCAATGGATTGATCTTGTTCAACAAAAGGTATGGCTTTCCAAATCGTCCAAACATCTTGGACTATTCTCCATGCAATTCATGATTCAAAGACATGAGGGTATACGAAAAAACATTGCATCGATTCCGTCGGACCTTCTTTGTCAAACATGATAAACGCATTATCACAGATTTTGTGAATGATTATTTGGTTTGCCAACGCAACAAAACTGAACACCTTCATCCAAATGGGCTTCTTCACCTTTTACCAATTCCAGAGTAGATCCGGGGAGGATATCTCAATGGATTTCATTGAAGCCCTTCCGAAAGTTGGATCTAAATCGGTAATCTTAACAAAGGTTGATCGTCTATCCAAGTATGCTCACTTTATACCCCTTTCTCATCCGTATACAGAAGAACCCGTGCTTCGAAATTTTTCTCGAGAGATTGTTAGACTACATGGCTTGCCAAGATCGATTGGTTAGTGACGGGGATGTCATCTTCATGAGTCAATTCGGCAAGAAATTTTCCGTCTATCCAACATTATTTTGTCACCAACATCGGCTTATCATCCTCAAGCGGATGGCCAGTAGCCGAGGTCGTCAATAAAATTATTACGATGTATCTGCTTGCTTGGATCGGTGACAAACCAAAGGATTGGGTAAGATGGTTACCTTGGGATGAATATTGCTATAATACTTCATATCATGCATCGACCAAAACAACGCCGTTCAAACTTGTGTATGGGCGTGATCCCCTACTATTCGTGGTTATCATCCGGGTGAGACAACATTACCACCCGTGGATGATTTACTAACTCAGCGGGATATTTTTCTCAATCGGACAAAGGTTCGTTTTGCGGTTGTCTCGGGATTATTATCGCAAATATTTTAATGCTAAACATACGCAGACAGCATTTAAAGTGGGTGATTATGTTTGGCTCAAACTTTTATCCCGTTACGTGGCAACAATATCTGATTTACACAAAGGCAAGCTCTCTCCTAAATATTTTGGACCCTTCAAAGATCGGCAAGATCATTACACCAGTAACATATGCATTGAATATGCCGCTGGAACCCGTATACACAATGCCTTTCATGTCAAGATGCTCAAACCACACCGTGGGGAGATACCTACGATATTCCGAATTACCTCGATTCACGATGGCACACCGGTCCCCGAACCTGAATTAATGCTCAAAACAAGAGTCCGCCAGGGTCAGCTTCAAGTGCTCATCAAATGGAAGAACAAACCCGCTGCAGATGCTTCATGGGAAGATCTTGAATTATTCAACAAAATCTATTCGGACTTCCGGCTCGAGGACGAGCTGAATCTCCAGCGGGGAGAGATGTCGACTCTTCGATCGGCGAGTCGCCCGAGATAAGCGGAGTGGCTGAATATTTAATTATTATTTAGCTTTATTATTATAATTATTAGATTAAATTAAAGATAGTCGAAAAGACTAATGGGCCTGGCCCGTTAGCAATTGTAAACCCCTCATATAAATATGGGGGCAACTATCGTGAGACAATCAAGAAGAAAATAATTTAGGGTTTACCCTATCCTCTCTCGACTTTTAGCGCCGCCGCCGCCGCCTCCGCGCCGCCCGCCGCCGCAAGGCCAGCGCCGCCCACGCCTCGTTCATCGCTGATTTCAGCCACGTCACCTCTCTCATTCTTCCACTCGCGTTGGATGGAAAACGGGTTGTGACACTAACATATTGATATTCAGAAAGATCTCTACCCAAAAGACAAGTAATAATGCTAGAGTCGCCACGCGTAGCATCGGTTGTGTCAATCTCAACCAAATTATCCGCATGAACAATCTCAATAGCATCTCCCACCCATTGGATGAGGAATTGGTGCAAGCTAGAAGGAACACATTGATTGGCACGAATCCAATCACCACCGAGTATGAGATCATAGCTACCTTGCACATCAGCAACGAAGAATGCAGTGGCCAAGGTCTTGCTCCCGACGGTCAACTCGATGTTAGCAATCCCCTTGGATGGAATTGGTGCGCCTCCTCCAAACCGGTGATAGTCATGTTGGTCCTGATCAGCTCTTCCTCATTGCACCCAAGCTTCTTGAAGAGTGGGTACGGCATGAGATTGACGATCGCTCCGTTGTCCACTAGCATGTTGCGGACTGGTGACCCATTGATGTGTCATCTCACATGCAATGGCTTGAGATGCCTGACCGGGGCGCTTGGCTTCTTGAACATGGTGTCTTCTACATCAAACACCAGCTCTGTAGTAGCAACCTCTTCCTCACTCTGTAGAGGTAGGGAGTTTTCTTCCCTATATATTTGTACCAAGCCTCCTGGGAATAGACACAACATCAAAACTACAATTGGGAGTTCAATTAGAAAAACCTAAAGTACTAAAATAATATTGTTCTCTTCCTCCCCTTGCTGCATAGTCTCTCAATCCCGATCCGGCGTGCATCGGCGTTCGGGGACAACAGGTCTCTCGGAACCCTCTTCTTTGCGATCTGCGGCGGGAGAAGGCGAATAAGGTTTTTGGGAAGTGTGAAGACTGCTCCCAAATCTTCCACGACAGTTTGTCTTCATCAGCATGTCCTCCAAAGCAAAGGAGCATTTGCTCTGGACATACTGATGAAGACAAACAACCGGCACTGTCGCCCGCACCCGCCTCCCTCGCCCACTCGACTCCTCCACGCTCGTCCATGCCATGCCGCTTTGCCTCCCATTCCTCCTCCCCCCGGCCCGGCAATGGTGGCGGCGGGTCCAAAGACGGTGGGGGGCGGCGGCGGTCGGCTGGCGCGCGTGACGTCGAGCACAGGCGGCAATGACGTCGACCATGGCAGCGGCGGCTTCGTCGGCGCAGCAGCGGGTGGAGGTGGCCACGCGCCGCGGCGGCGGCGGCGGCGTCCGGCTCCCAACCTCTTCTCCCTAGCGGCGGCATCGACCATTGTTGGTATTTCTAACGTCACTAACTAGTAATGGCGTTTAGAAAGAATATCGAATGTTGCTTCGAGATAAAACTAAAAGAAATATTCATTGCGATTCATAGCATATCGAAAAGGTTGTCATCCCTATAGTTAAACTACTAATATGCAAGGAATAAAATATTCGTACTATGCCTTGATAACTTCTTAATAAGTAAATAAACAATTATAATCGGGTATCATAGCGCACGAGATATGAATATACCATTGTAGCATTTTAACCAGGGAGTAAGAACCGGTGTTGAATTTATATTCTACCACGAGGGAAAGAAGTCTTCTATCATGAATTAACTATGCATAGGTGCTAAACATCTTAATCATCTCTCGTGTGTAAAAGCTTAAGTGTTAAACTTATCAATTAATTAAACAAGGATCAAAGTTCACAATAAAGATAATGATAAAGTTCTGATAAATAGATTCAACCAAAGTCATATCTAAGTGGGCGAAAATAGAAAGTGTCAAACAATTGGGCGATAGCAATTCATAGGCTAGCTAGCATTAGAAACTCCAATATGTAACTCTAAACTATAAGTTAGGATCTACTCAATTAGTGCAATACATCTAACAATCATTGAAGAAAGACTAATTAAATCCTTACATGAGGGCCGAGAATCCGTGAAGACTAAGGCGAAACTTAGAACAACCCGAATAATATCATCCGCTAGGCCTACATACGGGGATGGATTGCAAAAGGACTCAATGGTGCTTTCACCACCACCACGATCTACCACACGACCCGGCACATAGGGTGCAAACGCGGTAAATAAGATCTAATCACCACGATTACATCATCTCTACCACTCACCCATGATATCAATAGATGAGCGCTATCACGAATCCATGTATGAACATAACAAGATAATTCAACTATGCTAAACGTGTAATCAAAGTAAATACTAGAACAAATAATCTCGAATATAAACATGATCAAGATATTCATATTAAGAATGTGTGCGGAACTTGAAGACTACTTACAATGAAGAACTTACAAGAACGAGGCCTGATCTTGAGCCGGCCTCCGACGATCCGGGCCGGATTTCTCCCTTCCTACTAGTTCTAGTCTTGATTGCTACTCTTCCTAAAGCGATGTTTCTACACAGTGGGATATGACTTGGATCTTGAAACGTTGTTGCTGAATTGAGAACTTGATGATCTAAAAAGGGGGTCTAGGGGTCTATATATATGGGTCTTCTTATGTCCCTTCGGCCGGTGACGATGTGGTACTAATCTTTGATTCATCTGGTGCTTCTACCGGCGCCCTCGGATCAAACCGACGTTAAACAACCGGTTTTAGATTGCGTCTTAGAGGCGGTGGAGGAAGGTTCGGAGACGCCCCTTGCTTGGCGGCCAAGTAGGGCCGATCGGCCCCATTATTGCCGATCGGCCCGGGGGAGAGGTCCCCCGGGTCCCGTCGTGCGTCGTGGCTTCGGAGTCTTCTAGATGATGTTTTCTTGATTGTCAAGTTTGGTCCACGTCGGGATTAATCCGGAGCCTTCTAGAGTCTTTCTCGGAGTTGGATTGCGTTGCGTCGGTCGTATGGCTCGCGAACTCCATTAGTCCCCGCAATTCACAACATTACCAAAACCGTGGAAATATGTTAGTGACCCCCTATTCTAGGTTGTTTTTATTATTTATACCCCTTTCTCATGTTTAATTGATTAATAATTTTATATGATAACAAGTGTCAACAACCATCACCGGCGCGCCTTCGAATGGTTGCCCGGCCTCTCCTTCCCCAGCTCGGGGCCTTGGGCTAGCAGCGGGCTCATGCCTAATCGGGCCGCTGCATCGAGAAGAGCCATGGGCCGTGCAGGCCAATCTCTAGGCATGGTGTCTTGTTAAGGCCCCAAGGTGGTCAGCGCAGCCATTACGGCCCGTGCCCCAATGGGCCATGCCTAGAATGGGCCCGGGTGTGGGGCCAGGCCGGCAATTGCACCTATGCGGCATGTAAGGCATTTTTGTCGGCCCGGTCCTATCAGCGGGCGTGCAAGTCGAACGATGGCGTCCAGCGGCAGTATAGCGGTGAGAGGCCGTCGGGGACCGAGCGGCGGGTCGCCGACATCGGCATGTCGACGGACCGCCCCGTCTCCCGGCGGCGTTCTCCATCCTCACGGCGCCCTCCTCGTCTCTTCCCCACCGTGGCCAGCGGATGAGAAGAGCGAGCATGTCGGCGTTACCTGCCTCGTCGGCGTGTGCGGCGGCGTGCTCCTCCCCTTATGCGTGCCTCAAGAGGTGTCAATCACCATGGCAATGGTGCCTGTCGTCGTCTCCGGCATTGCTACCACGTGGAGTGTCGAGTCCCCATCCGAAGTGACACCTTGGAGGAGAAGCGGCGTCGTCGTCATCGTCGGCAACGGCAATGGTGGTGGGCTCATCCTGTTTCACGCCATCGGCGGTATCGATCTCAACGATTCTTGTGGCGGCTTGGGATGCATCGGCGGTGGACAAGTTATTAGGACGGCGATGACGGTGCTCGATAGGTACAACTTGATGGTCGTCCTCGTTGAGAAGGCTTGTCGGTTTCCCATGCTAGCCATGGCATGCCGCCATGAGAAGCTCGGGGGTGCATGGGTGGTGTGTACGGTGGAGTGGCTGCATTAGGGTGCGTTTGCGGGGGTGGCCCATGAGCCAAATTGCGCCGCGGGGGTGCAACCCACTATGTTTGCGCTGTTGGCCTAGTTGCGAGCCCGGCTCGCCGGATGCAAAATCGATCGACGCCGGAGCTTGGCTCTGGAGATATGCCGCCGGGGGTTCGATTCTCCGTGGCCTAGCTCGAAGACAGCGCTCTCGCGCTGCTCGACGCAGCACTCAAGCGAGGATGGAATCACCTCCCTAGCATGTCTGATGCTCACCTCGTGTGGCTGCGGGGCTGGGTTGTCGTTCATCCTCATCGCCTGGAGGCTGTCCGTGCAAGCCCGTCGTCCCACCCGTCCGTCCCCGACGCCGGTCCCGTGGAGTACTGCGGCGAGATCCGCCCAAGGCTGACCGACTACTGCACGGCCGCCGCGTGGATCCACCGCCGTGGGCCATCCGCTATCGGAGAGGAGGCAAGCGACGGCGAAGCTACAGCGCGGCCAAGGCCAGCTTGTCTGGGCGGAGAGCCCTCGGCGAGCCACACCTTTGGCCTGGCGGCGACGGGGCCGCGGCGGGAGGTGGAGGACGGGGGGTGGCGTGGCGGTGGCCATGGGAAAGGAGCCCGCGACGGCGCCGTGGTGGTCGAAGTTGGACCAGGCCGCGCCGCCGAAGTCGAGGAAGGGTGAGGCTGCGCCGCCCGGTCGGGAGCGGAGAGCGGAGCCCGTTGGGGCAGCACCGTCGCGCGGAGTCACCGGGGAGGGTCTTGCCGGCCATGAACGCTGCACATCTCGTCGGACCGGCGGCAACCGTGGCGCTGCTTACAGCGGGCGGCGGGGCCCTGAGGCTGCTCGACAAAATGTCGAGGAGGAGAGAAAGCGTGGTAAGGCTACCGAGTTGCAGTCGTGGGTAGCCATATCTATTTGTGTTTTTCTCACGAACACGATCTCAGCTAAGCCAGGCTCATTTGGTACAATGGCGCAAACACCTTGAGTTGCATCAATTGGGGTAGGCCGGCCAAGGCCTGGGCCAGTTGGGCAAGCCAGGCTGGTCGCGGCCGGGATCGCAAACGCGCCCTTATTATCCATGGCAAACTCTGCTCCAGTGTGCCGGATTGCGACATCACTTCTTGCAACCTGTTTACATATTGCCCAGCGCCAGCGGGTTCCTCAAACTTCATGTAAGGAATAGTATGTGAGCTATGTGAAGAAAATTCACGAGGTGCACCATGTGCTTCTTTCCCCCTTAAATTCGGTTGCGTCCAACGAAAGCAATACTGCCTCTTATCAAAAAAACTAAAAAAAAAAGCAATACCTTGTTTGCATCAGACAAGAAGCAACGAACGGCCAACAAAAATATTCTACGGAAGGGCAAAGTGTAAACCGAAGGCAACTTCGGGGGAAGGCATGTTGGCTGCCCTAGATCTTGTTATGTGATTCGTGCATTGAATACTCCATTAAAAGAAATTAGTATTTGGCAAGCGAATACGTTTCCCGTCACTTCTCTCTCCTTCATTACATAACAACGTGAGCGTTGCTGGATAGTGTTCATGTAGGCCAGCGCTGCAGTGATGCTTGATTCGAGTTGGGACTGCAGTGTGTTCTCAGTACCAGCACGTTGTCACTTTTGGGACCCACACCAAATATAATAGCCAATGTTCTCCGTCTGCATGTGGAGTAGTGTGGTCAGGTGAGAGATTGAAGGAGCATTTTTTTCTTTACAAACTTGGAACTAGAGCAAGTACTTGAGGCGTTCTCAGTTCTGTAGGATTGGGCACTACATGCCACAGCTTAGGGAGAGACTCCTAAATCCTCTCTCTCCTCTTCTAGCACCACTCAAGCACAACGCTGGGCCTAAGGCCCTCCGCAGTGTGTGAGTGGTGCTATGAAAAAAGCTGACGCCACGGTGGAAACGAGGCATCGCTCCAGTATAGCTGTAGTGTGGAAAGAAAAAGGCATCGCTGCCATCCGTGACTCTTCAAATAAAATAATCAGTGCATCACTCTTTCTCCCCAAACAAGGTACACTACACCGACCAATGGTTGCAAAGACCGGACAAACAAAATAGTTTTCTATTGTTCAGGCAGCGCAGCCTGTAGATTCATCGCTCCCTTGTTTCTAGGCATCACTCGAATTTAGCACCACCTGCTGCAGTGGAAGGAGTTGTGCTCAAATCTTATCTCTCCTCTCTTAGGGTGCGTTTGCGAGGGTGGCCCGTGAGGTAAATTGCACCCACGGGGTGCAACCCACTGTGTTTGTGTGGTTGGCCCAGTTGCGAGCCTGGCTCGCCGGATGCAAAACCGACGCCGGAGCCTGGCAATGGAGATACGCCACTGGGGTTCGTTTCTCCGTGGCCTGGCTCACCGCAGCGCTCCCCCGGCTCGAGGCAGCACTCAAGCGGGGATGGAATCACCTCCCTCGCATGTCTGATGCTCACCTCGTGTGGCTGCGGCCGGGTCGCCGTTCATCCTTGTCGCGTGGAGGCCATCCGCGCAAGCCCGTCCTCCCACCCGTCCATCCCCGGCGCCAGTCCCGGTGGTGTACCGCAGCGGATCCGCCCAAGGCTGATCGACTATCGCACGACCGCCGCGTGGATCCACTGTCGTGGCCATCCGCTACCGGAGAGGAGGCAGGTGACGGCGAGCTACTCGCGCGGCCAAGGCCAGCTTGCTGGCAGAGAGCCCCTGGCGAGCCGCGCCATGTCCAGGGCGGCGACGGGGCGACTGCTGCAGGTGGAGGACGGGAGTGGCGTGTGTAAGGTCCTAGATGGCTAGAGGGGGGGTGAATAGCCTATAAAAATTTTCTACAAGCTCAACTAAACAAACCGATTAGTATAAAACACGGCGTAAAGCGGTTTGCGCTAGCTCTAGTTGTCTTGCAAGCCTTCTAGTGACAAGACTAATATTTCTATGATCTCTAATTCACACAAAGTCTATGTCACTACTCTAGCTAATGAGCAATCCTAATATGATCCTTATGCTAGCAAGAACAACTACACAAGGCAAGGCTAGCTCTCTACTCAAAGTAAACTAGGACTGTAAATACAAGAGTGAGAGCGATATACCAACTCATAAAGGCAATGTACCAATCACCGGGAAGTAGATGGACAATCAATCAACACAAGATGATGAACCAATCACCGAGACAATGAACAAGTCAATTTGTTCACCCGGAGTTCACTTGTACACCGACAAGCTACTCTCCGGTTGTGCCGACCAACACAAGGATGGTGTTTGAGCTAGGCGGTGCCCTTGCTAGCCTCAACACACCACTCACAAGTGAGGTACCCAAGACACGAGCAATGTATTCCTTGCACTTTGTCTTCCCGACAAGGAGTGTGTGATCCTCTCACAATTTCGCCCGGAGGTGGCCAAGAAACAATCACCAAATCTTGCCAACGCCTCCACCAATTCACCAAGCCGGCTAGGAGCGGTGTCTCCAAGAGAAACAAGAAACCAACCGGCTCACAACGATCCACAAGTGCCTCTAGATGCAAAGATCAAAGCAAAGAGCACTTGGATCACCTCAACTCACTAGAATGATGCTCACAAGCAAAGGGAGTGAGGAGGAGAGAGTTTGCTCAGTTCAAAGGGTGTTAGAATGTGTAAGAATAACCAAGAGGACTCCCAAAGGCCGGCCAAACACATATTTATAAGCCCCCAAACGAAATAGAGCCGTTACTTTCAAACACGCCGAAAAATACACACGCCGGGCCGCGCCCCAGCGCCGTGCCAACCGGCACCGGGCACCGCGACGGCACAACGTCGTCGCCGGACGTGCTAGCCCGCAAAAGAGCCGTGACGCGTCAGGCGCCGCGTCCCGGGCGACCCCTCCGTGACATGCTCTTCGATCTCGTCCGGCGCGCGCGTCGGACGCGCCAGCGAGCGTCGGCGCCGTGCACTCGCACCCTGCCGGGGCCCTCGCCGTGTCGCGCCGGACGCTGGGACTCCTTGAGCCCGCGTCGGGCGTGAGACGCCGGACGCCGTCAGGCGTCGTGGTCAGCCCTCAACATCTGCGCCGGATGTTGACGGTCACCAACGACATATTTTTCCCGTCAACTTACTACCATAAAGGGAGTAAAACTATACCTTTTTATACTCATATACATTTATCACTAATAAATTCCACTTGTAGTGTCTAGAATTTTATTTTGCAGATTTATAATAAAAAGTAAGTGGAAAACTCCACCAAAGTACGCCATCCGGGAAGCGCATTCTTGCAAAATCCAAGCCCGTGAGCAAATCGACCCAAAACATCAAAATTGGGCCGAGCCAAGCCCGGCCCACAACTTTTCAAGACAAAGGAAGACACCCCACCGAGACCCGGGGCGGGCCGAGCCCAAGGAAGACCACCTGGCGGCCGCACCCTCCCCGAGGCGGTTTTCGCCCGGCCTCGGAGGCGGTTCATGAACTTGCCAAATGGGGGTTACCAACGTGGGATGGTCGGTTTGCTCGATTAGGAAGGTTTACTGTGTCGGTTTTTGTGTAAATTAGCACTTAGGCCCCTCCTCCAAGTGTATAAGTAGTCCCCTCTCTTCCTCTCTCAACACACACCACTTGGAGTCCAAAAAACCAAAGAATCTTCCTCTCTCTACCACCTCTACCTCTCTCTCTTCTTCTACTTCTTCTTTCTTCTTCTTCTTAGTTCTTGGTTAGCACTTGGAGTAGAAGAGCTACAAGGAGGGCTTGTCTCCTAGAAGAAAGTGCCTTGGTAATAAATCTTCTCAATGGAGCATTCTTCTATTTACAAGTCTTATATCTATGTTCTTGGCCTAACTTATGAACTAGAGTATAGTCTTGTTCATGTTCTTGTGTTGGTATATGAACTAGCATATAGTTTACATATCATAATCTTGACATGTTCATCTCAGTTCTTCATCGATCATCATATGCCTAACTTGATTAGAGGTGGGATATCGGTTCGTTGTTCCTTCGGGTTTGCTCTTGTTCTAGTCCGTCCATTCGACGAGTGGGGATCCCGGGGGACAAGAGTAGTGCTTTCGATATGCGGGCATGGTGCCCGGTATTACGACACCTGCGAATATGAGAGCATGCCACGGTTGAGGGGGTAGGCGGCTGGGTCGTGACAAGCCTTGACCGTCCCTTGAAATCCCCCCACGTTCGTATGTGCTGTAGGAGTTCGTAAATGCCTCGGTAGGAAGCAGACTTCCAGATGGGGTCTCCCCGATATCCTAGACCTAACCATGCCTAAATCAGTTTGCATATGATCCTAACTATTCATTTGTATGGCCATGACTAGATACATTAGAATTACTCCATTAGGTTATTCATTTATTCTTTATCTATTTTTCTTTATCCTTTGCTGGTGGATTCTTAAGTGTGTGTCACACTATCCATAAACCGCTATTCTTGCTTACCCCCTGTTATGAACAATTTGGTCTAAGCAAACACAGGTTCCTCTATTCGAGATGCCATGCTAGCTTATTAATCACATGTCTTCCTTTGGGAAAATATAAATAACGATACCCTGAATACTTCCGGGTGAAATGCTACAATGATAGATCCGTGCGCTTGCGGATGAAATATCTAAGATGGCAAGATCTATCCCGTTGATAATCCCGCTTCGTATCACCGACATGGTGGTTTCACTCGGGAATGTCAGCGGCGCATTTCTGGGCGCTGTTATTGGGGATGGGTTTTATACCTGTCTCCTTTGATTGCGCTAAGAAATGTCAACACCGGACGCGCCAGGCGCTCCACGTCGGCCGCGTCAGGCGCAGGTCACTTTGCGCTGAGGTCTCCAAAAATGCGTCAGATCGATTCGTTCCAACTTTCGTCACTTGTCTTATGTTACCAACACGTCGAAGAGCACCCCGACCGCTGTGTTAGCATTTTCAAAACATTTTCACCAAGTGCGAAGTTAGCTCTCTAGGTTAGAATGCATGCATATGAATTTTGAACCTAGAGGCACATGAGGACCGATATGTACGATAAGTTTCCCCTCTTTATAGTACGACTTATCGATCCTATAATCACCCACACCCTCTATGGTGTCTTGGGTGTGAAATCAAAAGTCCTATGGTTATACCTTTGCCTTGGGGACAATTGATCTCCGAAACTCCACCGAGTTGCATGCTTGATCATCTTTTGGATCACCTCGATCCATCCTCCATGATCTTAAAGCACCAACTCCGACACGACCAACCTCCAATCTAGTCAAACACTTAGCATCGAGAGATTAGTCCTTAGGTGTCACTAATTAGCCAAAACCAAACAAGAGATCTTCAGCGTGGCGGTGGCCATGGGAAAGGAGCCCGCGACGGCGCCGTGGTGGTCGATGTGGACCAGGCCGCGTCGCCGCGTGAGTCGAGGAAGGGCGAGGTTGTGCGCCGCCGGTCCGGGAGCGGAGCGGAGCGCCGGTCGGGCAGCACCGTGATGGTCGGCCGGAAGCCGCGCAGGTCACCATGGAGGGGCTCGCCGGCCATGAACACCTGCACATCTCGTTGGACCGGCGGGAACCGTGGCGCTGCTTACGGCGGGCGGCGTGGCCCTGAGGCTGCTCGACGAAATGCCGAGGAGGAGAGAAAGCGTGGTAAGGCTACCGAGTTGCAGTCGTGGGTAGCCATATCTATTTGTGTTTTTCTCACCAACACGATCTCAGCTAAGCCGGGCTTATTTGGTACAATGGCACAAACACCTTGAGTTGCATTAATTGGGGCAGGCCATCCTAAGCCTGGGCTAGTTGGTCAAGCCAGGCTGGCCGCGGCCGGGGTCACAAACGCACCCTTAGCATCACTCTGAGAGCAACACTGCAGAAGGCCTAAGGAGCTTCTCCTATTCATCTTCTCCAACCGTCATCTTTTCCATCTCTGAGATCGCTCTCCCCCACTCTTCTTCCTCAACTCCGGTGGATATAGAAGGGCCCGGCAGCCCGGTGGGAAGCGTGTCGACCCGGCGGTGGGGAAGGAGGTCGGGTGGCTTAGCGGCCTTGGCGTTGCCAGCGCGGCCGGGCGTGGAGGGGGGCGGGGTGCCATGTCCGAAGTTTGCCATATGGCCGCATGCGGGAGGAGGCAAGGGAGAGGGATAGGGAGAAGGTGGTGCCGCCGGCGAGCTAGGGTTTCATTGGAGGACCATGGGTCTCAAGCCATGAAGCTCAAGCGACACCCTAGCTCGCCAGCGGCAGGGGCGGTTGGAGGTGGTGGAGGTGGGGGGCAAGGGCGAGGGAGGAGGCGGGGCGGCGGAGGAGGAAGGCGAGATGTGCCGGATGGGAGTGCCTAACGGCGACCGACTTGGTGCCTTCGCCATGATCGCCAACAAGTTGTTCCTTTGGTATCAATAGGCTCATGAGGAGATGTGGCACTAGCACCGGCCCGCTAGGGACCATCTTGCGAGCAACAAAGAACATCTTGCGAGAAGAGAGAGAGAGAGAGGGGGATGATGAGAGAGAAACAAGGGCTGCCTTATATAGTACTACAGTACCATATACCCATCCCATGTTGCATCAATCTCGAGGACCAACATCTATGGTTAAAAAGATGCCTTTCCCGGTAGGCACCTTTGGAAAAACTATGGAAGAAATTAAAGGTGGATGCAAAGAGCTGAGCCCTGAGTGTTTAGACTACTGTTCACAAAGTAGTGCTAATTAATTTAAATAAATAAGAGAAAAGTACATGCTTCAACCTTAAACTATGAAACCAGGTAAAGGAGACTCTTGAATTGTCAAAAGGATACAAATTCGGTCTTCTATTTTATTTCATAAATAAATAAAAAATCTGATCTGATCTCTGAAAGTTCATAATTAATTTAAATCGAAAAGATATAAAACTAGTGCTAATTTTCTACTAAAAATGTTATCTATATGTTGGTGCTCTATTTAGAGTTATTTGGGTCTTGTTTGTTTTAAAATAAATAATGAGCATTGCTACCACCAACAAAAGCACTAAGGGCTGTTTCAAATAACAATATATGGATCATCATTAAATGGGTTGTTTAGGGAGGGAATGGCACTAGTTTCGGGTTTTTATAATTTAGAATACATAAATTATAAATTCATAGAGATCCAATATATTGTTTTATTATTTTTAACATAAAGGCTACCACCAGACGAGCAGGCACCAATGCACAGGCGCCGCTTGGCAGCATGCGCCAACCACAACTATGTAGTGTGAGCAAGGCTCGTAGCACCCGCCAAGTGATGACGAAGACATAAGACCCCCTCCCCTACTTGCCGCCTACAAGTTGCATGCTGCGTGCAGCCACACACCGTCCGACTCGCCGGAAGTAAGGGAGACACCCAACCCACATCCGCCGGGGGGTGTTGCGGTAAGTGGGAGGTCAAATCGCCCCCGAGGGAGGGTGGATCCAGCGTCGCCGCCGCCGCTTACTCGGAGGAAGGGGCCACACACCGCCAATGTGCTCTCAATGGAAGAAGCCGGGAGGCCGATCCATCACCGGGGGGGCGATTAGGCTCGCTGGCCGGGCCGACTAGCTCATCGGAGAAAGGGAGAAGCCATCCCACATGTTAGCGCCAGACGCCGGGATACCCACTCAAGCCAAGGAGAAGTTGGGGTCGTAAAGGTGCTAGCCACCAAAACCGCAAGAGAAGCATGGAGCAAGGGCAAGTGGAGGAGGAATGATGAGGAGGGAGGAAGGGGTCGTGTGAAGTTAGCCGGTTGTGTAGGCCGCTGGCAGGTCACGCCGTAGGGCAGCGGTGGCGGCCAAAGATGTAGTGTGAGGGGAGGCCCTAGGCGGCTCCGGCTAGCTGACCACGAGTCGCGCCCTCGTGGAGGAGCGCTCTGGGGTTGAGAGAGGAAATTTTTACCTAATTATTACCACACATTTAATTTGCATGTGAAACTGATCTAAAACATCCAGAATTTTTTTTATTATAACATGCTCGCAAAAATCAAACCTAGGGTGGACTTTTTTTACCTGGGCAATCTTAATATATATGAGCTTGGCCAATGGTAAACTAACAACTAACAACAGAGACTACGGCACAAACGAACAAAACTCGATGACCAAATCAAAAGGAAAAGCACGGCATCATCGGTGAAAGAATGTGAACAGGGTGGAATACTAGACTGAATGCATGATAGTATTGATCGACTACGCAGATACATATACTTGTGTCGGAGCACTACGCACAATTGGTAATAGTCTCCATGCCTACATGTAAGGGGAGAGAACCTATGCATTACGACCTAATCCAAACGCTAAATATGCTGACACCGGGGCCACGACGCGAGGGCGGGCCGGGAGGAGGCCGGCCGCCGACGTGGTGAAGTCGCACACGCGCGAGGCTTGGTTCCCAACCACTCGTGACCGCGCGAGGAGGTACACCGTAGCCGCAAGGCGTGCCGGCCGCGACGCGAGGATGATGAGAGCGCCGCCCCGGGCGGAGATTGATCTCTCCCCGGCGCCGCAGCGGAAGCGAAAGAGAAAAAAAAATGAAAACCTATGCTCCGATACCATGAAAGAATATGAACAGGGTGGAATACTAGACCGAATGCATGATAGTATTGATCGACTACTTAGATACATATACTTGTGTCGGAGCACTACAGATAATTGGTAATAGTCTCCATGCCTACATGTAAGGGGAGAGAACCTATGCATTACGACATAATCCAAACTCTAAATATAGTCTAACAATCAGATTCAGACACCGCTCAAAAGTTCACTTAATTATTACTATCGCCGTGCATATACATACGCCGTCTTTGGCTAGCTAGATTGTTCGTGTTCACGAGGGGACGCAAAGGAAACTCGATCGTGATCGCTCAGAGATCGTATTTGCACGCATCTGAACTGAACCCCCTCACGCTTAGTTTAGCACTCTAGCATAACACAAGGCTAACAACAATTTTCAACGTTCTATATATGCAAATATATATGGTCAATATATTGTCTGTGCAGTTGCTTTGGTTCAAATAGTGAGAACTAGTTTGTTGGTGTACTTTCCCAGTCGAGCTAGAGTCTGGTCGATATTTTACAACAAAATCAGTTCACAGTTAAGGAAATGATTTACATTATCATCGTAAATCGACAACAGGAAAGTTTTTCGATCTTCTCCATTAGGTCCCCTTTGGATTGAGGGTGAAATGCAAGAAAAGTGGAGGATAGGATTTTTCGTAGGAAAGTTTCCTTTCTGTCGTTTGGTTCGTAGGGAAATGAAGGAAATGTTCCGCAGGAATTGAATCCTACGCCTCAATTCCGGAGGAAACAATCCATTAGGTCAGACTTTGTGGAAAAAATCCTGGCGGGAACGAAGCGCGTGCAGAGCCGTGCGGAGCGTGCCGCCGTCCGTCTGCCGACGCCCGTGGGTGGGCCCAACCTAAAGCAGAGAGTCGCTGGAGGAGGACGGGCCTGAGGAAGACGGTGTTGCTGCCGCGCGGCGGAGGGGCCCACGTCGGAGTTCGAGGACGAGAGGAGAGGAAGAGGAGGCCTTCCTATGGCCGCCGGTGCCGGATCCGTGGCCGCTGGTGCCGGATCCGGCCGCCTTCCATCTTCCTCAGGCGCACCACTACACAACAGAGACTACGAGCTGCTTGGCTCTGCCTCTGGACGCCATGGCTGCTGAGCTCGACACCCCGGTAGAGCACAACGCCGACGACCTGCACGCACGAGGGAGAAATCGAAGGGGGAGGAAGCACAGCACAGCCATGGTGGTCGATTTGGAGAAGGGGAAGGAAGCACAGCACAGCCATGGGCGTCGACCTGAGGAGCGGAAAGAAATAGAGAGAGAGGGGAAGGGAGAAACCAGAGTGCATATGCCCACTTTCCCTTGCCTGTGGAGCTGTTAGCTAGTACGAGTATTTTTGGGTTCCTAACAGCATGTGCTCGTAGTGTTTTTTTTTTTTTTTTTTTTTTGAAGAACGGGATTGATGAGGTGGGGGCGGAGTGTCTCCAACCAAAGGCCATCAGATTGCACAGTCGCAGGATAGGATTTTCGTAGGATTCACATGGTATGCCAACTCGTTTCCTGAGTATGCCCTTTTCCTATCCTTTGCTTCTCCAACCATCCAAAGGGGGCCTTAGTGTGGTTGCTAATTTGGAAATGTATTGGATCACTGTAGGTGTTTGCAGGAGGCACTAGTACCTACCTGCGGTGTTATGATCATCCTAGCTAATAATTCATCATCAGAACTGCCAAGTAAATCAGAACACAGAGGAAAACAACTCGTCCCGTTACTCCCGTTCTGTGCGTCGCGCTCTTCGGCGACATGGTGGCCCGGATATGGTGGGGTCAGACGCGTCCTGTGCGTGGGCGATGGTGTGCGGCAAGGTGGCGGGCGTCTCCCTCCTCCTCGACGGCGGGGCTGGGGGCTGACGGGTGCTTGTTGGTCCGGCACCGCCTTGGTGGCGGGGCTGACGGGTGCTTGCTAGTGGTGCCGCGGTGGTGCATCTAGCGGTGCCGGGCTTCTCTCGGTAGAGGCGATGCGGAGGCGGAGGGGCGCAGGCTACTTCCATGGCCATGAGCGTTAGGGTTCTCAGGGTGAAAACCCAGTCCTCTATGGACGTGCGACGACGTGTCCTTCTTGGGGGCGTCGCATTTGGAGACCTGCCTTGGCTTGTGGCAGTGGTGGTGACCGGTTGGTGGTGTTGCCTATGTGTTGAGGTCGTGGTGGTGCGTGGTCCGTGCTGGCTGGGAGGTGCAGAGGGCCCATGGGTGCTGGAGGGTTTGAGTTGGCGCACAAGGTGCAGTGGTGATCTCAGTGATGGCTGGGCGGAGGTGTTACTCAAAGCGGTTTCAGATGTCGGAGTCCTTTGGCAGTGGAGTTGTGGTGGTGGGCGAGGTGAGGCCCCCACGTCGAGTAGCTTGGATCAGTGGTTTTCAATGGCGCCGCGATGGGTTTCTGCTGACGCAACGCTGGAGCAAGGGGATCGACGACCTTGGGCGTGTGGCTTGAGGAGGCTAGTCCCATGGCGGAGGAGTTCAGGCAGCTGCTTGGGCTTGCAGCGAGCTGCGGCTTTTGGCGTGGCACAACGTTGGTGACGACGACGCAGTTCTCGTCGGCTTTGCTTTTGGCTCCTTTCCCAGGTGGTGGTGGTGTGCCGTTTTGTTCTTTGTGTGTTTTTGTTTTTTCGTGGTGGTGGTTGTGTGGTGGTTTGTCTCGATGTCCCAATCTGACCAGGAGCGGTTTGATGGAGGCTCATGTTGATGGCCCAATCCAACCGAGTGGTGCTTCATGGTTATTTTTCTTTCCATCTGCCTCGCTAATAGTTGAGTTGTCTTCATAGAAGCTAGTTGAGTGGGTGCTAGTTGTGGCACGAGTTGAGTTGATTTGGTATCTAGGTGTGCAAGTGGAGTAGGGTACCCTCCTCATTTGTATGGTTTTTTCCTACCCGGTTTCCAATCAAAAAATTGGGCTAACACTTACCTTTTTTCTTTATTCGCCTAATAGAAATCGCGGCAAAGCTTTTTCGCCGTCCTTTCTAAAAAAAAAAAATCAGAACACATAGGATTTCTGAAGGAACTGGACGGCTGGTGAAGACAAATAAAAGCAGCCCTAGTGGTTACCAAAACCGTCTGAACTGTTACCATCTATGAATCATTGGGCTAGAATTTTGAGGATTTTGCCTGGACGGTTTTTAATTATTACTGCCTGTTCTTGACTCATAACAGGATAGGCAATCTCGAGGCCAGAGAAACTAGCACGCAGGGAAAACCTCAAAAAAGCAGCACCGGACATTATTCACCATAGGTAAACTCGATCCGCTGAGGTAGATATATTGACCTTTTTTTACAGCGCAAGACAAGTATGCATTAGGCTGTGGCCAGTTGGTCTTGCATGGATGCGTACGTTATTGTTTGCACTGACTGGCTGCCAGCTAGCCACTGGCATGGCATTACAATACTCGAACAGGACAATAAAATTTACCACAAACTGACTCTTGTTCACCATAGTAGTCCATAAACAACTGAAAAGAAACCAATCCTCTCTGTGAAAACACCTACAGCATGTAAAAGCTGAATT
Source organism: Hyparrhenia diplandra (assembly GCA_015847255.1). NCBI lineage: Eukaryota > Viridiplantae > Streptophyta > Magnoliopsida > Poales > Poaceae > Hyparrhenia > Hyparrhenia diplandra. The sequence goes on along the minus strand of JADLZK010013193.1, from coordinate 78,078 downwards.
TTTCTATTCGGAAGAAATAACGTGTCGATATCTATCTCTCTCCCAGTTTAGTAAGATCCCCTGCAGGGCCTTCACTACTGGAAACGGGCCCTTGTCTGGGTGTTTGCCGAGTGTGTTCTATCGGACATCAAGCCTGGTAAACATATGCACTCGGTCATCGAAGCCAAGTGAAGTGACTACAAGCAACAAAGTAAGACAAATCTGGATTAGAAGTCTTGGTGTCTTGCTAGCCATGGGTGTCACTACAAATTTACAAATTACAATACTGGAACAGGACAAAAAAATTTACCACAAACTGACTCTTTCTCACCATAGTCCATAAACAACTGAAAGTCTGAAACCAAACCAATCCTAGCTCTCTGTGTAAACTGTAAACACCAAGCGCTCTGCAATTTTCTATAGGAATAATAGGAACAACAAATGAACCTCTCTCTCTCTCTCCCCCCCAGTTTAGCATGATCCCCAGGACCTTCTTGTATTTAAGCCACATGAACCTTAGCTGCAGATCCTCAGTCACAGACTCACAGCTCACAATTAAAGGCCAGCTAAGTTACCAGAGCTGCCACAGAGGAAACTGTCACGTCAGCTAAACGAGGCAGAAGCTATTGCAGCTAGCAATGGCTTCTCACGCTGTCCTCCCCCTCCCTCGGTTTGCCTGTGTTTGTATCTGCATGGTTGCAGTAGCTTTACTGGCGTCGCCGTCGCCGGCGGCAGCGTCACGTGACGCAACCGCAAAGGCCCCGGTCCGCGGAGGCGACCCAACGGTGGGGTTCACGGCGGTGAGCCTGACTGATAGCAACTTCGAGCTGCAGCATCCCTACGACTTGCCGAGCAACGATCGGTACAGCTTCAACGGCGGCGTCCGGCAGCTGTGGGTGCTGTCCTCTGACAAGCCCCACTTTCGCAATAGCCACACCAGCCCCAGAACGGAGATCAGGATGACGGTAAATAAAATTCATAGATGATTACACCACTAATAATCACGCCTGTATACTCTCTGTGATAACCAGTTACCTCGATCTTGTCGTACGTTGGCAGTTTGGCACAGCTGCACAGAACAAGAAGATTTTGATTGGGTTTTATTTGTTTCTATTATACTTTCTAGGGCTACGACTACTCTTCTGGGGTGTGGCAGTTCGAGGGCTACGGCTACGTGCCCACCGGCACCTCGGGGGTGTCCATTATGCAGGTGTTCGGCGCCAGCGAGCATGCCACCACGCTGATGCTGCACGTCTACGACGGCGCGCTGCGGTACTACGACCGGCAGGTGGTGGAGGACAACATCTACGATCGCTGGTTCCGCCTCAACGTGGTGCACGACGTGGGCGCGTCCACGCTCACCGTGTACGTCGACGGCGTCCAAAAGCTGCAGGTGCCGGGACGCGGCGGCGACTCGCACTTCTTCAAGTTCGGCGTGTACGCGCAGAGGCACGACTCTAGTTGCATGGAGTCGCGCTGGAAGAACATCCGGATCTTTAAGAAAGATTAGTGTGATTGATGGTTTTCATTATTATTCATGAGCTGCCAGCAGCTCAGCAGGGTTTATTAAATTCACGACAGATTGTCTATTATATGTATTGAGTGTTCTTGGAGTGTATATGCATTTGCGCATGCATGTTTAGTGCATGCTTGTATGTATCATACTATTATCTTTTTAATATATGTGGTTTATGCATGATTATATATGTAGTATTCTTTTCATCAGCGTGTAAAGAATATAATGGTGATATGTTCTTTGGCATTCTTATTAAATTATTCTGATATCTGTGCATGTGTGACTGCGAAGATGATGTCATGGAGTTTCAAGTTCAAGGATTGCTGCGTAGTAACACGGAGGGAAATCGCGAGTAAGTTAAATTTACACCTAGGTGCATATGCACCCACACCGTGAACCACATGATACGCATTGTGATCCGTGCTAGCACACTTCTCAATGCACACCGCTCGGTAGAAGTGTGCTAGCACGGATCACAATGCGTATCCCGTGGTCCACAATGTGGATGCATGTGCACCTAGGTGCAAAAAATCGCCCGGAAATCGCTAGGTGAAGTTGTCGATCAAGCTTTTGTTCGCTATGGATGTGGGGGTGGGGGTTTGAAGGAATCGAATGGGGAGAGGAGGTCATGGTCCACCTAGGATGTGCAATGAGAAGGAATAATAGGATCCATAGGGATCTAAGTAGCGGTTGGATGCATCCACATCCATTCTACCCACATCCTATGGGTCATCCACCACCACCACCACCTCCCTCGCAGGTCTGTATGGATACTTTCCCAATCCTCAGCAGATATATCCTCAATCGTCACCTCCAAATCATCCTCCTAGCTTAGCCAACATCAATTCAATACATTGAGATAGCCATCAGGTAGGGAAAGGGGCCGAGTTGTCCTAGAGGTGGAAAAATAAGGCAAATACAGGAAAGACAACTTCAACAACATCAACAAATGAGGGGGGCAACAATCAATATTAGCTACTGGCCCAAAAAGATCAGACTATGGGACAACTCAATCATCGAATATAATGGTCGTGGAATTGAGAAGTTGGTAGCACATGGGGGTAAAAATTTTGTTGAAAAGTTCTTACATATTATCCGGCACGCATAACCGTGGTGAACATGAACACTTCAACTTCAATTCCTCTTGTACCAAAACCTAGGGTGTGTTTTGTGTGCTTTAGAAAAGATCATATCATACAACAGATAGTTGTCCTAGGTGGAAGGAACCTGAGGTAGTAGCGCAGTGCATAGGTAGTGCTAACAAGGGCCTAGGCTTTTTTATTGTTGATGTGGAAGAAAAGGAGGATATGTTCAAACTTTGGATAGGTTTTGACAAATATGGGATTCTTACAATAGAGGAGGGTGAAATATATGGTGGTGAGGTTTCCACTTGAGAAAAAGATAGAGAGCTTCGTCATCAATAAATAAGGTACCATACTTCTATCTACAACATGGTGATACCATGGCATCTCTGAAAGTTTGTGGAATGAAAACATAGAACATGTTGGAAGCTTGGTTGAAATTTGGGTTTAGGTTAGGTTATTACCCCCAAAGTGGACTGTTTTCAATTATTACTATTGTATAAGCCTGAGGCCAGAGAAACGATCTAGAACACAGGGAAAGCCTAAAAAATACCAGGAATTTACCGTAGGTAAACTCGATCTAAGGAGATACATTAACCTTTTAACAGTATGTTGACACCGTGGATTGAAAGCCTGGATCACACACCTTCTAGGGCTACACCTTGGTCGCATAGGCTGCCACGTACCAAAGAACGTAGTGAGGATCACTCTTACGACTTACGAGGTGAACAACAAAGAGGTTTACGGTATATCTAGGAGTCATCCCTGGTTGTCGGATCAAATGATGAACAACATCATAGCTAGGGTTGGAAGAAGACACAAGGGCTTGTAGATGTAAAAGAACGATTGGATTGCAAATAGATCATAGATCAGTGGGATAGGTCACTAGGTTTTCCCCCCACAAGTTATAAAACAAGTTGACATTTACAGAAAACATGGCCTGTGGAGCAAGGGGGATATTAATAGAAGAGGAACCTGTCTGGTGGCCTAGGAAATAGCCTCCAAATCCAAAGAAGAGGGAGGTTTAGGCATCATTGATATCAAGACCCAAAACTCTACCCTGCTCTTGAAACACTTGGATAAATTCTACAACAAGAAAGACATACCTTGGGTCCACCTCACCTGGTCCAAACTCTACAGCAACACACAAACTCCCCCACAAGCCAGAAACCCAGTTGGTTCTTTCTGGTGGAAGGACATATTTAATCTGTTTGACAGTTTTGTCTTATTTGCAAGTTGCAAACCCAATAAGGGTGACTCCTGCCTCTTCTGGACACAAAAATGGGCTTGCTATGATGAACCCCTTTCGAATGCTTACCCACAACTTTTCTCCTTTGTGAGAAAACCCAAGAGCTCAGTTAATTTCTTCCTGGAACAAGAGGATGACAGAAAATTTGTCCTTCCTCTATCCCACATTGCACTTGCTCAGCTAGAAGAGGTTGCAACCATAGTTGATGATGCCAATATATTAGAGGATGCCAATGATCTCTGGACATACTCCTAGGGCACTGCTCCATTCAGCAACAAAAGGGCCTACATAGCTCTCCAAGATCATACTGATGCATCCCCTCTTTTCAAATGGCTTTGGTCTTCGTGTAACCTTGGCAAGCATAAATTTTCTTTCTGGCTCCTCCTCAGAGACAGGCTACCGACCAGGAACTTATTGGGGAGAAAGAACATGCATCTAGATGATTACTCCTGCCCTCTGTGCTCTACTGGAATCGAGGAAACCAACATTCACCTCTTTTTCACCTGCCCCTTCAGCCAGCAATGCTGGAGCCTGCTTGGTATCCATTGGAACACCCAGATCCAGCCTCTGGACATGATAATAGCTGCTAGAGAGGCTTTTGGGAGTAAAATTTTTCGAGAAGTTGTCATCACAAGCTGCTAGATCATCTGGCTGACCAGAAACAGAAAGGTCTTTGACAATGAGCAAGCAAACATCGACACCTGGAGAAGAAAATTCAGCAATGAACTTGACCTTGTTTGTATCAAGGCCAAGGGGGTCAGACTTGAGTTGCTTAGAACCTGGAGAGAGATCCACAATGTATAATAGTCCTTTCTTTATTTTACTTTTGGGCCTGGTTGCCTTTAATCCCTTTCTGTACATTTTCTATTCTTTCATTTAATTGAAAAGAAAAAAAAATTAGGTAGGGGGCTCCCCTGCCGATTCGGTCAAAAAAAAGGTCACTTGTGGTGGAATCTGCCCAACCAGATTCAAGTCCTCGACTTGGCACGAGTGCTCACATTTACATGGATTTATTCCATGATTAATTTTTTTGGTGTCATGCTTTAAGTGGTAAGCGACGTTCCCATCAACAATGAGACGTCCGGTGGTGTCTTTAGGAATATAATCTCGGCACGCTCTTTCCGAGGTACTCATAGGGGTAGGGGCGTATGTGTCGTGGGGCGGAGGGCGGGGAGGGGCTGAGGGGGCTGGCACCCCCTATGATTCCACCTTGTATTTGGAGAAATTTTTTGATAATTGCCCCTCCTATAATCCACCACTTAGTGCTTGGCCCCCCTCATGGTTATTTCCTGGCTCCTCCCCTTGTATGTGTGTCCATAGAATGTACATGCATGTTGTGGGCGTCTACGTTAAACTGTGTAATTCTAAAAAAAAAGAACGATTGGATTGTTGGATGCTTCTAATTGGCCATCACCCTTTATATTTTTTGAACATTTGTGGAGAAATAGGTGGTTTTTCCTGAATGAAATGAAACATTTCATTTGCGTAACAGGAGAATGATTTCCCGCTCGTAAAGATATGTGGCCATGAAAAGGGGGTGGGATTTAGTGGAACAGGATTGGCTAGGCGGTAGAGTCATGGATACACTTGTTGATTCCAATTTTGGCTCCTGGCTCCATGGAACAATATGCCACTGCTTTACGAATCTACAGATAGATTTATAACCCGTGATGGTGCTGATCTTCATAGACATCTAGCCTAATAAAGATTAATTGAAACAAACGACGTCCGTGACCGTGGTCTGGCCTTGCTCTCTTGCACGCTACACGCGTACGTTGCCACATGTCCGACTCCAACTTAATAAACAATCTGCTTTAATTTCCTTGTTAGCTTGTGGAGATGATCGTAGCACATGTGGACTCTATAGTATGTCTAGACATCTGGACTCGGTTCCCGTCTAGACGACAACACTTCCTTTCTCTTCTCTTGTTCCCACATGTACACGCTATTATAATTTCTGTCGTACCATTGGTGAGTCACCAACAAACCAACGGCAGCCGGTCTCCATCCATCTGCGCTAGACGCGTGCTCTAGTCGGCAACTGTGTTGTTGGGGCTTCGGTTCGACAATGAGATCAATCCGTGATGCACTGGGAGTCTGGGACTAGTAATAACGTACGTCGACGGCGATTTGATGTGTGCTCGGCCCAGTCTTATTCGGACCAATTGGCAAACCCTTGATGCACTCAAACTGAGTTGAGCAAAATATACACTCGGCGCCATCCAAGCCGGGTAAACATATGCACTCGGTCATCGAAGCCAAGTGACTACAAAGCAACGCAGTAAGACAAATCTGGATTAAAAGTCTTGGTGTCTTGCATGCGTACGTTACTCTTTGCACTGACTGACTGCCTGAAAGCTAGCCAGGGTGTCTTTGTTACAAATTTACAATACTGGAACAGGACAATAAAATTTACCACGAACTGACTCTTTCTCAGATCACCATAGTCCATAAATAACTCAAAGCCTGAAACCAAACCTCTCTGTGTAAATTGTAAACACCTGGCGCTCAGCAATTTTCTATAGGGGAATAATAGGAACAACAAATAAATTTACAATACTTCCCTGATCACCAACGCCAAAGGGTCCTAGCCTAATGGTTAGGATATACTCGAACGGCACTCCACAGGTCCTGAGTTCGACTCCTCGTGGGAGCGAATTTCAGGCTGTGGTTAAAAAAATTCTCTCGTCAGTCCCGTGTGCCAAAGCACTAGTTAAGAGCCGGTCCAGGTCCCGTAGGGATCGAGCTGTGGGCTCTGGTTGGTATACCGGCCCAGGTCCTCTCCGAAGGATTGAGGTCAGGATCGTAGTTCCCATGAGCTAAAGACAACTAGTGTCAGGTGTCAGGGTGGGACTGAGGTTTGGGGATTTTCTCAGTCTGGAAAACCGATGTTTCTTTTTAAGAATAATGCCGGTGGGGCGGTCTTTCCCCACCCGATCGAAGTTTTTTTTTTCCCTGATCACCAACAAACCAACGGCAGCCGGTCTCCATCCATATGCGCTAGACGCGTGCTTTAGTCGGCAACTTGTGCCGTTGGGGCTTCGGTTCGACAATGAGATCAATCCGTGATGCACTGGGAGTCTGCGACTAGTAACATCGACAATGATTTTTTTTTTAGAATTACATCACAACATGCACGCACACTCATCCCTATGAATATGCGTACGCAAACCCTATCCCTATGAGCACCTCTGAAGGACTGAGCATCCGACAGATCAGGAGATTCCCAAAGTCACCATTGGCGCCTCGTCGTCGACGGGAACATCGCTTACCACTGAATGCATAATGCCGGTAAATTCTGAGAAAAATCCCAGGAAAAGGCATGAGTCCCACTAGACGGCGATTTGATGTGTGCTCGGCCCAGTCTTGCTCAGAACAATTGGCAAACCCTTGGTGCACTCAAATTGGGTTCACTCGGTCATCCAAGCCGGGTAAACATATGCACTCGGTCATCCAAGCCAAGTGACTACAAGCAACACAGTAAGACAAAAATCTTGGGTTAGAAGTGGGCAGCCAGCCAGGGTAGTGCCATTATAAATTTACAATACTGGAACCCGACAATAAAATTTACCACAAACTGACTCTTTCTCACCATGGTCCAATATAAACAACTGAAAGTCTGAAACCATACCAATCCTGTATACTGTAAACATCTAGCGGAGCGCTCTGCAATTTCTATAGGAATAGGAACAACAAATAAACCTCTCTCTCTCTCTCTCTCTCTCTCTCCCAGTTTAATTAGTATGATCCCTAGCTAGCTAGGGGCCTTGTATTTAAGCCACACATGAACCTTAGTTGCAGATCCTCAGTCATAGCTCACAGAGGCCCGCTTAATTAGCAGAGCTGCAGACAGTAACCAACTGTAACGTCAGCTAAACGAGGAAGATCAAAAGGCAGCAGAAGCTGCTGCTGCACCTGCATATGCCGATGGCTTCTCACACTCGCCTCCCCCGCCCTTGGCTTGCCAGCTGTGTTTGTGTCTGCATGGTTGCAGTAGCCTTGTTGGCGTCGCCGTCGCCGGCGGCAGCGACGTCACGTGCCGCAATGGCCCCTGTCGGCGGTGGCGACCCGACGGTGGGGTTCACGGAGGTGAGCCTGAATGAGAGCAACTTCAGGCTGCAGCGCCCCTACGACGTGCCGAGCGGCGACCGGTACAGCTTCCACGGCGGCGTCCGGCAGCTGTGGGTGCTGTCCTCCGACAAGCCCCATAGTCGCAGTAGTCACACCCGCCCCAGAACGGAGATTAGTATGACGGTAAAATATATTCAAAGATGATGACCTTGATCTAATCGCCTTACTCTGTGATATAAAACTACTTACCTGTTGTCGTGTGTAGATTACCATGCACTTCACAGAATAAGAAGATTTTGATTGGGTGCTTTTATTATTTGGTGCTATTTTCTAGGACTACGACTACTCTTCAGGGGTTCCCAACTTCGGACTACTCTTCAGGGGTGTGGCAGTTCGAGGGCTACAGCTACGTGCCCTCCGGCACGACGGGGGTGTCCATCATGCAGGTGTTCGGCGCCGGCGAGACGGCTACCACGCTGATGCTGCACGTCTACGACGGCGCGCTGCGATACTATGATCGGCAGGTGGTGGAGGACGGCATCTACGACCGGTGGTTCCGGCTCAACGTGGTGCACGACGTCGGCGCGTCCACGCTCACCGTGTACGTCGACGGCGTCCAGAACCTGCGGGTGCCGGGACGCGGCGGCGACTTGCACAACTTCAAGTTCGGCGTGTACGAGCAGAGGCACGCCTCCAGCTGCATGGAATCGCGCTGGAAGAACGTCAAGATCTTTAGGAAAGATTAATGCATGGTTGATGGTTTCATTGGGAGTCGAGAGCCGCCTGTTGACACTGTCCGTTCTAATCGTGTCAAGTGTTATGTATCCATTTAGATGCATTAGTTAGTTCATTTTGATGTTGAACATGTTTTGTAATAGCGCGTAGAATCGTGGGTGGAGTCGGAGGCTGCACGTCTCCTCGCCATGACCGCGTCCAGGGGGCTCTCTCCGCCGCTGCTCCCGTGCCGTGCATGTCGCACGAGCGTCCGCAAATGACGGCGCATCGTGCAGCTGTGAGTGGTGGCGGGGATGTCGGATCGGCCCGGTTATAATCAAAAGATCAATGCATCAGGGAGCTGCGCAATTCGCAGTGATCAAAAACTGTCTCTCGCTCCAGCGCAAGGTAGGGTTTTAGTTGACGCGGTCACCACCTGCCGGCGCCGTCGTTGAGCTCGGTTCCAACACCGCCAGCAGGGTTTATATATTATTTGCAAGAGGTTTTTTGAATGGTGCTTATATATTGAATGTTCTTGTTATGTGTAGTACTCTTTCTGTTCTGGAAAACATACAACTATGATTTCTGTGCCCACAAAAGTAGGGTATGTTCGATCAAATTTATAGTAAATAATTTTTATATTTATGACTCCAAATTAATTTATTAAAAAAATACATCTCGTAATGAATCTAATGATATTTGTTTGACAAAGCATAAATATTGATAGTTTTCTATCTATACTTAATCAAACTTATAACATACTAAATCATGACAATGTGCTAGAATTGCATGTCTCAGCATTTGACCCGAGGCCTGGCGCCACATCCTGAAGCACGGGAATTCGTCGCGGTCCGTGCATGGCACGACCAGTTCCAATTATTTATGCCTGGGCCGGCCTGAAGCCCGCTCCATGCCGTGCCTCGGCTGCCCCTCGGCCCATCGGGCTGCACAGCCCGGCCCAGTATATGCCACGGCCTGCTAAAGGCCCATATAGCTAAATCGCAAACCTCCTTCGCCACCGACCGAAGGATACAGTGAGGATCACTCTTACGTGGGCAATAATAAAGAGGTTTATGACATGACTAGGGCGCACCATCTTTGGTTATTGGATCGTATAAAGAACAACTCAATTGTTGTATCTTCTCAAACGGGTGTCACCCTTTACATTTTTATAAGGACGGTTGGTTTTTCCTTACAAGTATATACAAATCTGCAGATAAATTTATAATTGAAATTATATATAAACAAAGTTTACTAGTGCTGGTGCTGGTGCTGATGCTCATATAGCCCGAAACAAACGGCGTCCGTGACCCTGGTCTTGCCTTCTTGCTCTTGCACGCTCAGTACGTTGCCATGTCCGACGTACACCAACAACTTAATAAACAACTTGATTTCCTTGTTAGCTTTGTGGATGATCGTAGCACATCTGGACTCTATAGTACTTAGGTATTGTGACCCCTTCTTTCTTTATTAGGCTGCTCTTATTTGACTCGATCACACACAAATTCTCCCGTCTAGACGACAACACTTCCTTTCTCTCCTCTTGTTCCTTGTATGCTGCTTTATTTCTGTCGATCCTTTCCTGATGATGACCAGCAAACCAACGGCAAACAGCGACAATCAGATCCATCATCCATGATGCACTGGACGACGAACGATTTGATGTGATCGGGCCAGTCTTATTCGGACCTAATTGGCTACCCGTGATGCACTCAAAACTGAGTTGAGCAAAATACACTCGCCACTCGGTCGTCCAAGCTAGCCAGGTAAACATATGCACTCGGTCATCGAAGCCAAGTGACTAGAAGCAACACAGTAAGACAAATCTGGACTAGAAGTGGGCAGTTAGTCTTGGTGTCTTGCAAGCGGTGCTATTTCAGATTTTGGCAACAGTGACAACTTAATTAGTTATATTTCCTACTTATCATTTGCTACTAATTTTGTAATTTGGAAAATTAAACATTAGAGTTTCATGAAGCATGTTGTAATGGTAATATATGCTACCTAGTTCTGGAACATTAGAAACATATTTGTGTTCATTGAATTACATATTTACCATGTTTTTTTAATCAATTATTGGTGTTTTTCATGTGTTTTTTTATAAAAAAGTTATCTGTCATAGCACCGTTATAACGACGTTATAGCTTCATAGCTTCCATCTTTTTCCTCAATATAATACCATGATCATAGAGGACACAGGTGTAATTATATCGATTTCTATTTTTACTTCTTAGCAGGTTTCTTGTATTCAACCTATCCCTCCAGAAGCAACCAAAAAAAGAATTTATGATCCTAGATTGCTTAATGCCTAGAGACATTTGAAAAGGGGGTATATTGGGCTGGATCCAAATGAGGATAGATTAAACTTTCTTGCTGCTATATTTCTGTGAGCCCAAACTATATGACCATATGTCATTTGTATTGTCATTCCAATCACTGGTTTGTAGGACCTGAATAATTTCAAGTTGATTTGTAGCTATTTGGAGAAGAGGATTGGGCTAAAAATTTTGTCCATCTCATTGTTGAGGAAGAATCTTACAGAACACTTGGGTTTTCTAGCAAAGGAAAACAGTTGTGGGTATTTTTACATCACCAGTTGATCAACCCATACATCTCATCAGAACATCACTGAATTTCCTCGGTTAGGACTGCAAATGGTAAAGGTTTTGTAGATGTTAAAAACTTTAGAATTTCTTTCCACCAAAAGGATCCAACTGGGCTTCTAGCATTTGGTGGTGTTTTCTCATTGGAGTAGAAGGTTGACCAAGTGAGTGAGACCCATGGTATATCTGAATGGTAATGGAACTTGTCCAGAAATTTCATGAGAAGGGCATCATTGTGACTGGATGTCGATGATGCCCAAATCTTCTTGATGTTTTGGTTTGCAGGCATCTTCTCTATAGCTCGCTATTTTAAACTTTATTGTAAACACCTAGAGCATGCAAAGATGCAAATTTATATAGGACGAAATAACGTGTCGATATCTATCTCTCTCCCAGTTTAGTAAGATCCCCAGGGCCTTCTTGTATTTAAGCCACATGAACCTAAGTTGCAGATCCTCACTCCAGCTTACCAGAGCTGCAGGCTACTGTCACATCAGCTAAACGAGGAAGACGAGACCGAAGCTGCTGCTCTGCATCTGCGTCTGCATATGCCGATGGCTTCTCACGCTCTCCTCCCCGCCCTTGGCTCGTCTGCATGGTTGCAGTAGCCTTGTTGGCGTCGCCGTCGCCGGCGGCGGCGTCACGTGCCGCAAAGGCCCCTGTTGGCGACCCGACGGTGGGGTTCACGGAGGTGAGCCTGACTGAGAGCAACTTCAAGCTGCAGCACCCCTACGACCTGCCGAGCGGCGACAGGTACAGCTTCCACGGCGGCGTCCGGCAGCTGTGGGTGCTGTCCTCCGACAAGCCCCTTTCTCGCAATAGCCCCACCATGCCCAGAACGGAAATCAGGATGAAGGTAATTAAAACTCAAATAAGATGATGATCTCTAATCATCACCTGCTCTGTGTGATAACAACTTACCTCTTGTCGTGTAGATTAGCACAGCACAGGACACGAAGATCTTGATTGGGTGTTTTTATTTGTTTCTATATATTCTACTTTCTAGGGCTACGACTACTCTTCTGGGGTGTGGCAGTTCGAGGGCTACGGCTACGTGCCCTCCGGCACGTCGGGGGTGTCCATCATGCAGGTATTCGGCGCCGGTGAGCATGCCACCACGCTGATGCTGCACGTCATCGACGGCGCGCTGCGGTACTACGACCGGCAGGTGGTGGAGGACAACATCTACGACCGCTGGTTCCGCCTCAACGTGGTGCACGACGTCGCCGCCTCCACGCTCACCGTGCATGTCGACGGCGTCGAGCGGCTGCGAGCGCCGGGACAAGGCGGCCACTCGCACTACTTCAAGTTCGGCGTGTACGCGCAGAGGCGTGATGCCTCCAGCTGCATGGAGTCGCGCTGGAAGAACGTCAGGATCTTTAAGAAGGATAATTGATCGATCGATGCGTACGTGGTTTCATTCGACAGCCGCCAGCAGCTCAGCAGGGTTTATTAAATTTGTCACGGTTTCCCCTGCCGGTATAACGACATCAATCACCTTTCACAGCTGCCACGGCTCAAAACATTAGATAAATGGACTTTTAATACCGGGGTGACAAAATATAACGTGAAATAATGAACTTTACTTATGTACCTAAATATAACATCTGGTTTGCAGCAATAAGACCCATTTGGTGCAACTCTACTTTACTAGTAGAGCAACTTTTTTTTGGCTCGTTGTAGTGAGTCTCAAGATGACGATTCACACGCTAATTAACCACTAAAGTTGGACCCACAATTTGGGTGCTACAAGAATCAACACAAGGAGCACTTATAGCCACGAGCATTGCACTAGAGTTGTTCTTTGCGATCTCCCACGGAACGAGCACAAGAGCCACTTATAACAACTTGATTGGGGAGCCGACAAATTAACAATCATCACAAGGCCCTTAATGATCCTCCATCTTCGAGTCTGCTAGGTGATGACAATCACCAGGATTAACAAGAACACCAATAGCCACCACTAGCCGCCACGCTCAACTAGTGCCCAAGATTAGTTTCTGAGATGCAAATTGAAGGCAAATGCACTAGTCTTTCAAATCTCACCAAAATGTGTGATCCAAAGTGATGCAATTGAATGGAATGTGTTTCTTAAGATCTTAAGGGTGTGGGCATCAGCTAGGGGTTGCAAGAGAGTGCCCAAGCCCGACCACGAGTCCTATTTATAACCTCACACCAAGAACCAACGGCTACCTTTTCTTCATACCGTCATTGCGGGCTCATCGGTGTTTAGCACTGGAGGTCTCCAACAGCTCTAAAACTAGTCATTGAACAGTGTTAGAGCTCCAGTGCGGGATTCGATGGGACGCGGATAACAACTCCGGTGAGGGTTGCCGGCCAAACCTTGAAATCATGCTCTCTAGACGGAAGGTCTGGTGCCAGCTCTGTTTGGTGCACCAAATGACGACTCCGGCGAACGTTAGCACCCAAAGTCCTATTGCGACCTCTTTGGTAAAACTTTATGGCGTCAGCTCCGGTAGCCTCAGGGCACACCCAACGGATGCAACACAATCAATAGCCCTAGCGACATGTATCTCCACCTAGACAACAGTAAATAGAGCTATAATGGTTCACATCGTGTTGGGTCTCTGCAGGCTGCTTTTGGCAGGAGCATGGCTCTACCTCTCTCATCATCTACGCTTTTCTCTAGCTTTATTCCATGCAAGCTACTGCCTCATCCTTGCAATGTGCAGTCCGACAGTTGCTTCCCTTTTTTGTTAGATAGAACCATCGTCTCCTATGCGAGCACCTTTGCAAGTCTGTAAGCGCTACTACTTTATGTGATTCCGGTATGCTGTGCGAACATGGCATCTGTGGTAGTACTCTAGCATGGAGCATTGGGAAAGCCCTCACTGGAAGACTGAGGACTTTGAAAACTCTTGTGCATGCACTGGCTAACTTGCACTGGAACCCACCAGTTCAACCTCTCCTGTTCCGCACTAGAATGCAAGATGCTCTAAGAGCACCCACAGTCGTGGGTCGACCCATCCACGCCACGTAAACCAGCCACAAGTCGACTCGTCTACACTCCAGTCATGGGTCGACCCATCCCGATTCCAAACAAATAAAAACATATGTTGCTTTAGGCCCGGTGTAGTCAAGTGACTTCTATGAACTTTCCGTCGCCTTCCTCCCGGCCTCCAGTAGCGAGCAGACAAGGGCGGCGACGGGGCTTAGACTCGACGCACAGGGCCCGTCCGCGGCGGTGGGGCAGACGGGGCAAGGTGTCCGCGATGGCGGCATGGGAGCCGTTTGCGGCAACAAGAAATGGGGAGGGTGAGCAATTTGTTGTTGCCTGTGTTCTATGAACTGTAGAGGGAGAGGAGGGTGCATTTGTATCTGCTTGTATTTTGTGGTTTAGACGAACAACTTCAGTTCATATATAGAGTGTTGAAACAACGACTAGTAGAGTAAACAGTTTGGTAGTTGGCCGTTGTGTGCACTGTATAAATATATTATTTTAGTCCTCATGAATCGGCTCCATTTTTCGAATCGACTTCTGACACACTCATTGAGTCGCTTGTGCTCCAGTGGTGACGAATCGACTCATGAGCTGCCACCTCAGCCCATGAGTCGGTTTTCCATGGGCCACTGGAGAAGCCCTAAAAACTCACTCAACTTAGCGCACTATCGAAGCCCTCGGATGCAACACGCAAGCGCTCCGGTGAGTGCTAAACAACACCACCATGTGCCTTTTGTGCCTCTATTTGCAAGCGTACCGACTCAAATGTTTTGCTAAACATGTAAGCACCGAGTTAGCGTTTTTTGAAGTGGCATTTTTGAAGCAGTGAAAAGGAGGCAAAACCCTAACTCGACGTTGGTCGATAGGTCGTTCACATAGGAAATACCGCATGGTCTCCTATTACAATAACTATCTAAATCTAAACTGATTTTCCCATTTTACAAAACATAAAGACCAAGTAAAAAAAAAAAAAAAAAAAACCTAGAACTGCAGAAGACACTCCCGCAAGGTCACAAAAATCAGACTTCAAAGGACCATTCACGAAGCGCGTGTGTATTGGTTTCCGTATTCTCTCCCTACATTGTAATTAAAAAGAAGTGGAGATAACTTTTATATTTAGGTATAGCAACCACCGTGGAAACATGAGACCAAATTCGTCCGCTCCGTACACACATGAATATTCCATTGAAAGTTGTTTAGAATTATTGAAAAATTTTGTTGGACCAAGCCAGCATATTCCAACAATTGTCCAGGATCCGCTCTTTCACTGTATTCATCCCCATTTCCTAGGCGTCATCCAAGTGATCAATTGCCCCATAGCAAGGCCACTGAATACGCTAGCTCGACAAATGCAAGAAGCTCTAGGTCACCCGAGTTGTTGAGCAGTAGTGACGGACCCTACCGATCTTTAATGCTTAACTATGACATGGAAGAACTAGATTAGAGGAGTGCAACCACACTACATTTTTGCCTCCTTTTTGTTGGCGTCCGCGAGTCACCTGTTTTTTTCTCTCCTGCTTTATCTCTCACCCACATAGGCTTTCTCTAGCTCTTGGCTACTTGTAATACTTGCTCTCACAAGGGCTCACCTTTGAACTCCTATATACCAACCGTATGCATTGACCATGTGCAATCCGCCTTGCAAATGCTCCAATCTTTATTTAGTTTAGCAAAAAAAAAAAAATTCTTACTAAATCTTTGGTAGCCAACCTGGTTGGCCCAACCAAGCAAAAGGAAAACAAGGAAACGAGAACGACTATCTAGATGCTTTGAGATTAGTTTTAGCCACGTGTCCAGCCTAGGATATGTCCTGCGAATTAATTTCCTTGCTGGAACCGGGCGGGGGCGGCGGCAGCAAAAGGGGAAGGCGAAGCGAGACCGCCGCCACATGCCTCCTGGCCTCCTCCCTCGCGGCGGCCTCCTCCTCATCCTCCTCCCCAATCTCCGCCGCCACTTGCCGGCGCTTTGTCCTACTCTTCGAAGCAGGAGCACCTGGAACAAGCGCCCCCGCCCAGTATCCTTCTTCTCCCAGTCCCCAGTGCGCGCCGTCTCCGGCTACTCCGGCATGGCGGCGGGTTCGCCGCCGCAGCAGCAGCAGCAGCGGCGGAGCGTTGTGGTCAGGGAGACCGTGGAGCTCACGGAGACGGAGGAGCGCATCTTCAACCGCCTTCTCGAGGTTGTTCGCCACTTCGGCCTCGGCACACAGCTCCGCGTCGCTGGTGGATGGGTCCGGGACAAGGTGAGCCTTTCTTCATTTTTATTCTTTTTTTCCTTCTACAAAAGGAGAACTTTATCCTGCCCCGTGGGAAAGGAGTACGTAAATTTCAAAATTGGTTGTAATTAGGGTTTAAGATTCATATACTGGGGGTTTAGGGAGGGATTGCTAGCTGTTGATCCAAGTGCGGATTTTCCGTTGTTATGTTGAATGCCACTGAACTGAGTCCCTTAGATTATTTATAATTCTTGCTAAGGGTTTTGATAGTGTTTTGTGATTTTAATTGGTAAAATGGTGTTGGTAGGGCCAATGCTGGCTGATCACCCTTATTAGTGATCACATGCGTTGGAAAGTTGGCGGCAGGAGGTTCTTTCTGTGCACTTGTGAATTTTATAAATTCGTGCTGAGGTGATGAAATTCGGTTTTATCATGGTGGAAAAAAAGTTATCAGAATATTTCTTCATATGTTTTGGGCTTATGGTATAGAATGATTGTTGTTGTCTGATTTTAGAACTGTTTCCTTGGCAGCTACTAGGGAAAGACTCTGCTGACATTGACATTGCCCTTGACAATATGACGGGCCAGAATTTCTGTGAGAAAGTAAATGAGTACTCAAAGTTGATAGGGGAGCAGCAGAAAGGAATCGGTGTTATCCAGTGGTATGAAATGTTGTGCAGTTCTCCTGCATGTTGAATAAAATAATGTTGCTTCTTACCATTTTGCACTTGTTTGGCTTAAAGCAACTGCACTGTTTGATATAATGTGTCCGTTTGTTTATCCATCAGCTTGAATCGTGACTTTTATCAATTTTTGTAGTAATCCTGATCAGTCCAAGCACTTGGAAACTGCTAGGATGCTTATCCTCGACACCTGGATTGATTTTGTTAACTTGCGGTCTGAACAATATGCTGAAAACAGTCGTATCCCTACAATGGTGTGTACTTATATCCATCCCTTTGCATGGTTATTAGGTGACCTTGTTTATATGACATAATATTATTATCTGCTTGCAAGTTGAATATTGATTTGTTACGGAGATATTAACCACATTCCTGTATGTTCAAAATTTCCCTTTGTATTTTCATGTCTCTGTTTGGTATGGATTACTTTATTAATTTGCTATGAAGAATTATTATTACAATTAAACCATATGTGGACTCAACTGCAACAGGTAGCTGTTAACATATTTGGTAGCTCAATATTTGCAAACTTCTTGTTTTCCACTACATTTCTTTAGCTCATCCTTCTTCTAATCTAATTCTTCATAGATATCCTTTTACATCCTGTATATGGCTATGTTACGTTTGCAGGAGATTGGTACTGCCAAGGAAGATGCCTACCGCAGGGACTTGACAATTAATAGGTATATTCCATTTTCCAAAGCCATCCTTTCATCTTTGCAAATTTGATGCTAATTTGAAATAAAAAAACTTTTGAAGGCAGGCCTATTCTTCATAAGCCTATATTTATTTTGTTCCCTTTCTAACTTTGACAGTTTGTTCTTTAATATCAACAATAACTCAGTGGAAGATTTGACTGAAAGAGGTGAGTTTGGTAGTACTTCAATGGTAAAAGTTGAAGCAATGTTTTCCAATATTCATGCTGCTATTTCATTATGAAGGTATTGAGGATCTCAAAAGGGCCTTATTGTTACTCCTTTGCCGGCCAAAGCTACCTTCCTTGATGACCCACTTAGAGTTCTTCGAGCAATAAGATTTGGTAATTTGAAACATCTCTCAGTTGATGTCTAAGATTTTTTTTAATTGTTATATTGACAAAGTATTAATGATAAGTTATTAAAACTTCTTAGTAAGCTGATAATGGTGTTACAATTAATTCATGTTATGAGGTAATTCAAGTTGAGAACTTAATTATAGTTGCTTCTGACCTTCTTTTTACATAGATATTTTGATGTATGGTCAATTCATAGCCTTTTTATGTCCATAACTGCTTATGTAATTCCTCATCAAGAAATGAATACTGTGTATCATAATAAAGAATATAACTTTGAATTGGAACATCATATTTTCTTTGCACAGCCTAATGCTGCTTGCCTCTCTCAGCTGCTAGATTCAACTTTACATTAGATGACGATTTGAAGGAAGCTGCATCTGATGAAAAGGTGAAGTCAGAGCTTGGTGGCAAGATTAGTAGAGAACGTATTGGTCACGAGGTTGGATGCATACACTACTTCCAGCTAACTGCTATTTGTTCATTTCTTTGCTGCTTTAGTGTATATAACCAAGCCTTTTTGTCATTCTTGACAAACTTAGTAAAATAGCATGCAAAACCCTTGCTCATCAGTTTTCCTTGTTTTTTTATCTTTGCAGATTGATCTCATGATGTCAGACAAACACCGGTTAGAGCGTGTGTGACATCCGTGATTTGGGGCTATTTTATGTTGTATTTTCTTTTCCTGAAAAATCCAACCCTCCAGTTTTTGACAAGTGTGATTGGTATGTCCTTGTTCTAACATCCCATATTCTTCATATTTTGGATTCAGACTACTGTTTGTCATTCAGTTATATTTCAAGATATTGTGGTTGTAAAATTATGGAATTATAGACACCTTCGTGCACTTTCTATCTATGTCCATTATCATCTCTACTTTAGTTCAGTCTCATCTTTTATCTCCTATGGGTATACAGGCAGTGTGTTTCGCAGATTGAAGCAGCTTGGGATCTTACATGTTCTATCGGCAGCTCTGTGTTCAGTAGTGGTTCTGACCCCAAGTCGCAGGTCTGAAATTTTTATTGTCCTTCTTGATATGAGCACCCAGAAATGCCGAAACTGCCTTGCTCTCTCATGATTTGTGTGTGTTCTTTGCTCTGCTTAAAATTATTTAAATAGTACTACTTTGTTACTCCAGTGCAAGTAAGAAACACAAACCAATGCAACTTTAAAATGTAACATTTTGTCAGATTTGTTGGTACTGATCGGTTAGTCATTTACAGAAAATGTGCACTGATTGAGCTACAAAGTGAATCATAAATAAATCTTTCAATTGTGATGTGATAACAATGTTATGTCTCCAGTTTCAACTCACCTGTGTTTAATAAATTTCCTATGTTATGAAATTTACTAAGATGTGTATTATGACTGACAGGAATTATTTGATTATTATTTGTTCTCTCTTGGCTTCCCTTAACATTGAGATATGTTATGATGTTTAGGATGAGCGACGAAAGGCTTTGCTTATATAGTTCATTATTCAATCCCTCCGAAATATGTTCTACTTGGACAAAAGATCTAAGAAGGTAACAACAAAGTCGTGCATCATCTGATTTTGTTTTTCCAATGCAAGGCTTTGAAAATTTTGTACTGGCTCAATTTGTGCATTTGTGTTACTAATTAGTCACTTTAAATCATTGGGTGCATTTACTTATTGACTGGAGAGGCAAGTTCGCAACATTATGTGCAGCGCCCTTGATTCTTTTTCTTAATCAGAACTTGCTTTAATTGTTTGAGCTGGCACATTTATTTGTTTACAATCTACTTGGTTTGAGTGAATCCTTAACTGTCTAAAATGTTTGTACCCTCTTTAGCTCAGTTTGCAAACAATGGCATCTTTTGACCAAAGCAGTCACAATTTTGTTACTGCTTGCTAATTGACTTCAGATAAAGAGCGTCTCCTTTCTTCTGTGTATTTGTCCAATACACCTATGCATCATTACCTTGATTACTTACCTTCTTCGTGAAATTGTTGTATCTTGTTACTCATGCAAACTGTATGCTGGGGAAGCTCACATTCATAGCTTTTATCCTGAGGGACAATAGTTTTGTATGGCTTCTGGTGTACAATAAGCAGACCTTGATCGGAGGTTGGTGACTAGATAGCATGTTACACCATCAATATTTTTGTGCTTGCTTTGGCTGCTAAAGTTGTGCCCAGCTTTAAGGAGCAAACAAATTCGATATTTAAATACATTCAACAAATGAAGCTGCTCTCAAATGTTCTTTTTTTTTTTTTTATGTTCATTGCATTATTTTCTTTCAAAGTTCAAAAGGCTGACGATAGGCCCTTGGCCGTGGAACGTCACCTAGATACTGCCTAGCGCCTTCTTGAACTTTGTTTTCTTTAAATTGTTTGTTTAAGAGTCTGTTGCATCATCAGCAGGTTCCTGTTTCTACCTTTATTATCAAGGACTCCCTAAAGCTGAAAAACAGTGATGCTGAAACGGTATGTTCTCTTGAGTTGCTCCCAACAGCATTGTTTGTGATTCTTGTTGGTTTTCTGTACCGTGACAACAAATTAACTTGCAATAATGTGTTCTCCTAAAGGTTGTTAACATACATGCTGCTAGTGAAAAATTTGCTGAACTAATTCCTCTCCTTGAGTCAAATCCCGATATGTGTATTCTCAAAGAGAAATTGGAAGATGAATATCTTGAGATACCAGAAGACAGTGTGAAGCGTGTTTTTGCAGGTCAGTATTTGACATGCTAGTTTCTGAATTTGTTAGGTCTTCAGTACTGGTTTATCTCTTATTCTCACAAGATTCATACTTTTTTGTTTTAAGTAACATTTGGGAAACGTGTTCCATGCTCAACATTTCAGGACTTGTACTCCGAGAAATAAAGGACTTTTGGCGGGTGGCACTGCTTTTATCCATTCTCTCGCACCCAGAAGATAAAAGTGCTGCTGACACCCTGAACAAGCAGGATGAACTGGATCGGAGGAAAGAAAAATACATCAGAGTTGAGCGTTTCATAACTGACCTAGGTAATTGATGGTTGTGGAATTTGTGGTTTCCCGATACCTGCAAGCGCATAGATTTACTAGTTCATATGATTGGTTGGTTAACTGTCTTGGTTTATTGTTTCTCTTCTCCAGATCTTGATGGGGTATGGAAGTTGAAGCCAGTACTCGATGGGAAATCTATTATGGGAGTTATGCAGGTCAAGTCAGGTGGTCCACTCATAGGACAATGGGTACGCTATGACTCTGCCCCTTTTCTCCAGGCTAATTCTTGACCCCGAAAAAGCATGACAAAAACCTGTTTATTGTTGCAGCAACAGCGTGTACTGAAGTGGCAGCTTGCGCATCCGAATGGAACTGCGGATGAGTGCATTGAGTGGATGAAGCAGTCACAATCGAAACGGCAAAAAGTAGAATCCAGCACCTGATAGTCTTATAGGCCATATAGTCTTGAGATAGTCTTGCGCGCATTTGGAGCATAGGCCATATAGGCAGTCTTAAGATAGTTTACCAATTGACACCCTCGCAACAAGTTTGCTTCAGTTAAGAAGCAGCCGCCTGTGTGAACACATGCATTGAAACGCCTGCTGTGACCGGTGGCAAATGTGAACGTCATGTTAGAAAGACCTGCATGGTCTCGGATGATTTCACTTCATTAACTAACGTGAGGTTTATTATTGTTCGAAAGACCCTGCATTCCCTATATTCTGTATGCACTGTGGGGAGCCAAGGGAGGGAAGCTTCAGAAATCTTCTGAATGGGCCCAAATTTATTGTTTAGAAAATCCTTTGTACAAAAACGTTACTATCTCTGAACATAAATCAATGTTTCCCCAAAATTCAAACATTTTTAACTTTGACCAGTTATATAAATGAAAATATTATAGTATATAATTCGTATAATTAATTAAATAGATTATTGAATCAATTTTTCTAATAAATGTTTTAAGAAACAAATATTGTTAATATTTTTATAGGTTTAATTAATAAACTGAAAAAAGTTTGACCAGCACTAGTAGCGTAGCAATAGAGGGAGTACATTTACATCCTTTACACTTATCACCGCTCATTATTATTATTTTCTTTTTCAGTTTGTTGCGTGGTGAATGCAAAATCCATGTGCATTTGGTTTCAGGAGAATTCAGACTTGTCCATAAAGCCGAATTAAGTACTCATCCCATCTATTGGCTCTCCCTTATTGCATTTGGTCGCCGTCACGGAAGGTGGGGTCATCAAGTCAGCGGCTCATTGCCCATATGGAAGATGGGTACGCTATGCAGGAGAGGCTCGAAGTTTTTTTTCTTTCTTTCTTTTTGAAAGGAGAAGAGGCTCGAAGTTACATGTGCTTGACCCATGACCGGCGACCACTTCGCCATATTAAAAAGAGAAGACAAGCTATCTAAATGTTAGTGCATCCACCCACCACCCCACCCGAAATCATTGGGTTCGACCGGCTGGTCCCGATGACTGTTCGAGCCCCCCCCATTGTTGTTTTCTCGCCCACACGCCCAAGACGAAGCGGCAATGGTGGCGTAGACGAGGTGGCAGCGAGCTAGGGTTTTGACGAGCTAGGGTTTTGGCGAGCTCTTCCTCTTCTTCTCCAACTTCGGTGGGGGTATAGTTGCCGACCGGCCGGGGGAGGTAGGCAAGCCCGGCGGTGGGAATGGTCGTCGGGCAGCCTTTAGAGTGCGGTTGGCGGTGACGGGGTGGTTGGGCGCAGCCGCCGTCGGGGCGGGCGTCGGGCCAGCTCCGGCGATGAGGTCGACCATAGCGGGTCCATCGAGCTCGGAGTAGCACCATGGCGGCAACGACGAGAAGAGCGGGAAGGGGGAAGAAGGGGTCGGCAACATTTGTGACTCCAAATAATTTTGTTTAAAAAATTTGATTCAAATATCTTTCCAATGATACTAATTCTATATCATAGGTATTAATATTTTTAAATATAAAATTAGTCAAAGTTGTTTCTCGAAAGCGTAAATGGCACTTATTTAGGAACGGAGGGAGAATGTAATAAACAATACTCCTCCATTCCAAATTATAAGTCGTTTGACTTTTTAAACTTTAAGTTTGACCACTTGTCTTATTCAAAAAATTATGCAAATATCATCAAATTTAAGCTATTTTTGAAGATTTTATATTAACAAAACAACCCCACGAAAAAAGAAATAAAAATTTGCACAAATTTTTGAATAAGACGACGGTCAAACTTAGGGACAAAAAAATCAAACGACTTATAAATTAGGATGGAGGGAGTAGATATGTTCCAAGCTCGCTCATCTCTACATGCGTTTAACGAAGGATACAAAAACTTTTTTTTTTTTTTGCGAAAGGTACAAAACCATCTTTATATATATATATGCATTTAACAAAAAGGATACAGACATCGATAGATCTTTCTCAAATCAGGCATTGCGATTAAGTTAAATCCGCATGGATACAATTCAAAGCCTTTACCAAACACCACGCATGTCAGGTCACACAAGCACATTGTATATATATATAATATAGAAGTTATAAATAAGATGCTGAACATGCAATGTGCTAGAACGGTTCGATCCATCCAGATTAAGGAATACCAAGTAATGACAATACTTACTAATTACTACTAAGTTACGTTGTCATGATCTGATGATCTAAACAACAAGCTGATCGATCATGGAAGATATGACCAGGCGATCAACAGGTGCAGCCTGGACGACCCAATCAGAAAGTAACCTTCGCTTCTGAAGGCCGACCTGGCTGGAAAGTTCATCACCTTCTCAGAATGAGTGCTGCTGCCCTCGGGAGTGTCCCCTAGCTGCACGGCCTGAAACCCAAAGCTCAATTCCCCCTGCTCCTCCACAACAAGAACACGGCGCTGCAATGCAACAGTCCCGTCCTCGGAGACAGAAACCTTGTGGCCACGGGAATCAAGCAGCACGGCGACGTCGTCGCCACCGCCGATGCTCGCGGTGCAGGCGGTGATGCGAGCGCTGAAGTCACCTGACCCCTTGGTGATCCGGGCGGTGATGGTGGCCTCGATGGAGCGCTTGACATGCGCGAACCTAACCTCGACCGTGCTGCGCTTGGTTGAGAGCACCTTTGTCAGGGCATAGCTAACTTTGCCTCTGTAAGAAATGTTTGTGTATCCAAAGACTTCCAAGCACAAAATATCATCTTCGGATGAGTTCCCTTTCCCCTTCACCTTGAGGTTAATCTCGAACACAGGTTCGTCCCACAGCAGGATTGCGCGGCTAGGGCCTGTGAGTTCCAAGAGTGAATCCTGCATGCACGCACAAAGGTTGGTGAATTTCAAGTGCCTTTGGAACCACCCTTCTCTTTTGTTACTTATTTTTCATCTGCAAGTGCATTAGAAAATATAAACTGAAGGTCTCTGAATTACAGTGAAACATAAAAGAATGGTAATGTACGAATGTGCGCATACCCATTCTGACCAGCTTAAAACGCAAATGAGTTTTACCGACTTCCAATCACTATGCTTCTTCAAAAATTAAAACTTCGTAAACATGCATCAAGTATACTAGATAGAATCTGATCCAAATGCGCAGCAGTCTTATGTACAGATATTTGTTCCAACATCTAGATGTTTAGTGGTAAACCCACCATGAAAGATCCATTGTCTTAACAACAATATCAAATACATGCTAACTAGAGCAAAGCAAACGAGACTAACTATACCAAATATAAGCAAAGAGGTGCATATTAGGCAAAATCAGGCGATTAAAAGGGATAGGTGAAGACCATAGATGTTTGCACATGCCTGAGGTGAGCTGAGGGTCTGGCACTCGTCCCTTGGGCGACGGAAGAGGTAGTTGCGTTTGTGGTCGAGGGAATCGCGCACGGCAACATCACCATAGACATCCAATGGCCATTGGAGGCCAGCTTTGATCTCAGTCACCTTGATGAAATAGACCTGCATAGTGTCGCAAGGCCCAGCAGAGGTTGGCAGCACTTGTGGTCCGTCAGTGTAGCGCATTGGAGCATACGTCGCTGATAATATGAAAACAAGCAGAGCAAATTATCCAGTCGATCATGCATCATGTCGGAATGAGATGATAACTTGCTGCTATTGTTCTGTATATTGCACATTTGATACAGGTTTGAAAATACTTGGTCTATTATAAACATCAAATTGTGTGAATGAATTAACAAAGGAACAGAGGATTCGGACCTGCAATCATCAGGGATTTTGTCTAATGTGCTCAATTAAACAGAATTGCCTAATGTGCTCGATTAAACAGAATTGCCTAATGTGCTCAATTAAACAGAATAGTGAGCCCAATGAACAGTGTAGCAGTCTAGCGGCGACCGGTTTCAGCAAAAAACGTGCTAAATGATCCGCCATGATTCGGAGGTATACCGCACTAAATCGTAATCGAAAGACGAGGATCAGCGAGAGGGATCGTTAGTGAATACGTACTCTCCGCGTCGAAGGACCAGGAGGCGTCAAAATCTGCCATGACACGCATATTGTTCTGGTGGACCTTCCAACAACGACATACCACCACGTCGCTGTCCTCTTCCTCCTCCTCCTCCTCCACTTCCACCTCGCCGCAGTCCATCAAGATCCCAACAGCGCTGTCGTGGTTGCCCTCGCGCGGCCTCTTGGTGTCGCTGCGGCCAATCACTTCACCCGCAGCCTTGTCCAGATTCGATCTCTTGAAACCTTGGTCGCTCCCACACAACTTCGACTCCAGATCCACATCCATCATCTTCTGCCGCCGCCAACGTTGCCGGGAAGGCTAGGGTTTGCTCCAGCAATTCGTTCGTGGATCATGCGCATGTGTTGCTACGGGTGTTATACTGTTCACTTAACAGTTCCATTAACAAGATTACTGGCTTCCAACAGAATTACATGTTTATATCTTGTTAGCTATGCTACACTGAAGTACTCATAATAGTTGTGTGAAAAAGAACAAAATAATATACTACAGTTACAAGCCTTAGATTTTATATTTCATATGGATCCCGGTCCGCATCCCCCCTCGTTGTCGCCCTCCCGACTCGTTGGCCCGGGAGTCGCCGTGACGCGAAAGATTCAAGGTGCTGCCGACCAGAGCTTGACGGCCATGAGCCCCTCCACGCGGGGGTGCTCCTCGGTGGCACAGGCAACGCCGAGGCGCGGTGGATCTAGAGCGCCCGGCGACCGGATCCGGGCCGCCCACGGTCGTATCCAGGGCGTTTCCTCCTTGTCCGCCTGGACTTCGCCACGGTGCGGAGGATGCAAGGCGCCGACCACTGGATCCGGGCCCCATCGACCGGATCTGGGACGTCAGTGGCGGCTTCACCCCTTCCGCCTAGCCCCCACTCCTCTTCAACTCTGACAGCGACGAACCAGTGGCCAGATCTGAACCCCCACGGCCAGATCGGGCATGGACGGGTCTGCCTCTATTCCATGCTGATGCGCCGCCGCCACCATGCTCTACTCGGGGCAGGGGCGGCTAAGAACGACGGGTTCGCGCCGTTGTCCGCAAGTTGTGGCATCAATGTTGCAGCCTCATTCTTCGACGGGATTTGTTGATTCGTCTTCATTGCTCGGGTGGCGCGAATGGCCTGCGTCAGTGACAAGAATTGGGGTGAAAACCCTGCCCATGTTCCTGGGGCCGGCGGAAATGCGCAATGTGTGTCATCTACCTCCCTAGAGGCGTCGTCGAAGCTTCTTCGTCCAGAGCTTGTTGGGGACGAAAGTCCTATTCGTGTGCTCTTCCAACATTGTTGGCGTCTGCGGATGTCAATTCCCTTCTTGAAGGTATAGTTGGAGCACCGTTGCAGTTCGTCACCCACTACCTTCGCAGGAGTTCGGCGCCGATAGTTGAGGAAGGCGGAAGCTTTGCCGCCTATGTCGCTTAGGCCTCTCAGCAGACGCATTGCCGCCGAGAGCGTGACGGCCCTAGCCGCGGCAATGACGGTTGTTGTAGCATAGCCCCCTATCGAGAGTGTGTTGGCTCCTTTCGCAGATGCTTGTTGCGTTTAGCCCAAGCAAAGATGGGTGTTGTAGGGCGCAAGGCTTCAATTCTTATTTGATAGGCGCCGATGTGCGGGAGCGTGATAGCACTATGAATATCGGTAACATGTTCTCCTTGAAATTGTATTTGTAAACAATCTCCTTTCTTAATATGAAAACTCACAAAGTTTTTGAATGATTAAGAAACAAAATATATTTCCTATTGACAATTTTTTAAGCTACCTTTGTTTTTCACTGGTTATAAGATCACTATACTTGGTATCGAGAAATACTTTCTTTCTCAACACGAGGTCCCCCCAAATTCCCCATAATTCCCATCTGCTTAAAATGTATGCATATACCATGAGAAATATAGACATGTTGAACTAAATGCATGTCAACTATAATTCTTTCTCGAAGCAAGAAACTTAAATAAAATTTTATTTGTTCAAATACAAATATCATGACTAACATAATATTTAAATATTAGTGATTCAAATAAATACCTTTTGTTTTCAAAATGTTTGCACAGTTTGGAATCTTTGGATACAAAACATTGTAATCATGAGTTCAGGACTCGACCGTAGGCAAATTCTAAGGAGGAAGTGAATCAGGGCATCTGAAACACGAGGGATGCAATCAGCTAGTACATTTATCAAAGCTCACGATTGCTTATAGAACGCTCCCTCGTTCTTGCATCAAAAAATAATTAAGGCACATGAAATTGTCACACCCTAAGAGATTAGGCCCAGAAATGGAGGACTTGGCCCGAGGGGCCGCGGGCGGCGAGGGTGGCCTTGGCGTGTCCAGCTGCGCCGCCGTTCCGTGATCTTTTTCGGTAATTAAAGTAAGAGTTCAATTAGGATAAGGATTGATTTTTTTGTGAAGGGATATTCCAATTTATAAGAAAATCTTATATTAGGAAAAAGAATAAGAGTTTACTTGTAAAAAGGTATTCCAATCTATAAAGAAACCTTTAGAGATTGCTTGTGTTACAAGTCTCATAGGAGGGCTATATAAGCAATGAGGATGTAATCTCATGGGACAAGCAATAAAGAAATATTTTCCCTGCCCTTTGCAGGAGCCGCTACCGCCCGCTGCCCCGCACGCGAGCGCCGCCCCTGCTACCCATGTGCACCACCGCCAGTGCCGCTGCCGCCCTCTGCTGTGACACATGGTACTCGGAGGCCAGCCTGATCCACCCACCACCATGGACGCTAATTCCAAGAAGCTGCTGGAGTGGCTCGCCAAGAAGTTCGACAAGATCACCTCCCGCCTCAACTCCCTGGCCGATCAAGTTGCCATCCTCTCCGGTATAGATCCGGTGGCGGAACACAAGCGTAAGGAGATGGAGTCCATCGAGATCGGCGTCAAGGCCTCCATGGAGGAAGCAGTCCATGCCTTCCTCAAGCACATTCGCGAGAAACCAACCTCTGACGACGCTCCATAGTTGGTAGACGAGGTGGAGGCAAAGATGACGAGCATCCTCTCCCCGACCCTAGCACCAACCCTAGCGCCCGCGCAGGTGGCGCCCGCCCCTATAGCAGGCATCTCCCCGTATCACTTCCCGAGGCTCGCACCTCGCCTGCACAAGTTGTCATTCCTGACGTATGACGGCAAGAAGGTTCCACTGCCCTGCCTCAACGGATGCGAGCAATTCTTTAGAGGGCAAGGTACACCGACAACCGAGCAAGTCTAGTATGCATCTTACCACTTGACAGGAGGCATACATAAGTGGTACATGTGCCTATCCCAAGAGAAGGCAGTGACGGATTAGGCATGTTTTGCCCGGTACGTCAACAAGCGCGGTCCAACGACACGGTGCAACCCACTGGGTGAATTGGCACCGCTCCGCAAGACCGGCATTGTCAACGAGTACATGGAGACGGTCTTGGCGCATGTGGCTCGCGCCGGGCACCTGGACGAGTAGCAGCAAGTGAACATCTGCACGGTAGGGCTAGGAGAGCCCCTGAAGACCGACGTGGAGCTGCAGGACCCACAGGAGATGGAGACGGCCATGTCGCCCGCCAGAGCGTACGGACGCCGCCTCGCCATCCTCTACATTGACTTTGCTGAGATGGCAAGGAAGAATGAGTCCACTTTTAATGCTGCTATTGAGACTTGTAGCTAGTTTGACTTGATAGACATCATGTCTTTCAGCTACAATTGGAACAAGGAGATTCTTACTCAGTTCCATGCCACTTACTTCTGGGATCAGGATCAGGATGTGATGCACTGGATGACTGACAGGACACACTATCGGATCAGTTTCAAGACTTTCAGTCAAATCTTTGGTTTTAGTGCCACTCACAGGGACTTTGACAGAGTTCATGCCAACAAGGCCTATGAGGTTGATGATGTGAGGCACCTCTGGAGGAAGCCACAGGATGCAGATGGCAGCAGGAGTGTTTTGAAGAAACTTTACTAAGTGATGAACAACCTAATCAAGAATACCATTGACCCTAAGGATAGTACAACCTCAGATGTTAATGCATACACTAGGAACATATTTGACAAGATTCACTCTGGAAGGAGGTTTAATATTCCTAGGTTCATGTGGGTGCAGCTGTCCATAGCTATAAACAATGGTAGAAGGCATCTTCCCTATGCTCCATATCTGATGTTTATGATTAAGAGGGTCACGGGAAAGATTTTCCCTAAGGATGAGTTCTACACTGTCTACAACATTGAGAAGACTCAGGAGACAGTTGGAGGCACTTCCAGGGGTCGTGAGGACCTTCTAGAGTCCTCTCACCAGAGGTCACGCCACAGGAGCAACAGTGGTGGTCTGAAGGGCAAGGTCAAGGCATGGATGAGAGCTATTTTTGGGCATTGCTCATATGCTTTACAGATGGCCTATGACACTAGGATGGAGGTGAGAGAGACACTTCGTGCCACTCGCGAGCGTGAGGGTTTACCACCGCTTGCACCTATTCCACCTCTACCTCAAAAGGCATTCTTACCCATAGACAAAATAATATCAGGTCACACACCACCAGCACAATGCCACCAAGTTCTCTTGTTCTTGTTTCTGCAGGTTGTTTCTCTCATAGAATACAAGTAAATCTGTCGAAATCAGCCATGAGCATTATAGGTAGTCAAAAGTACATGCATACATATCTGACGCATATATTGCAGACAGTACACATTTGTACATATAGCAAGAAGTGCCATGACCTATCTAATAAGCAAAGCAAGCAGCGACCAAATGTAATATATTGCTTACAGATTTGTCTGTGGCCATAGTACCCACCCCTAGTCTTAAGAAAGCATTGACCAGGCGATGCACATTTCGATCCTAACCAGACCAACATCAAAATAAGCAACGCTTCTCAAGGCCGACCTGGGACGATAAGTGAGCGTCTGCGAAACAGCAGTGCTCTCACTCCCTGTAACACCACCAGCAGCAGCAGCAAACAGCACAGCGTCCAGGCCAAGGATCAGCATACCCTGGTCCTCTACGACAACAACACGGCGTTGCAGCACAACCTCCCCATCCTTCTCAGGCACCACCTGTCCACGGGAGTCCAGCAGCACCACGTCCTCGCCTATGCTCTTGGTGCGGGCACTGAAACGGGCGCTGAAGTTGCAAGACGCGTTGATGATGCGGGCGGTGATGGTGGCCTCCACGGAGTGTTTGATGTGTGCGAACCTGAATTCCATCGCACAGCTCTTGCTTGATACCTTCTCTGTTATGGCATAGCTGGATGATCCACGGTAGGCTCTGCAGTTGTATCCGAAGTAATCCAAACATAGAACCTTGTCATTGTCCGAGGACGATGATGATGAGCTGCCTTTGCCCTTCACTTTGAGGTCAATCTCGAAGATAGGTTCATCCAGAAGAATGATTGCACGGCTAGGGCCTCTAAGTTCCAAGAACGAGTCATCCTGCACAGGTCAGATGGCACATATATACGAATGGGCACAATTTTCCCTGGGATAAAAGAAATAGAGTAGATTTTCGTAGTAGGGCACAAATAGAATTACTGAGCACCCATTGAAATAAACATATCAATTAATTATCAGAGTTTCATTCCACAAACAAATTCTAACATTTGAAAGAAAAAAAAACTGTAGGCACTGAATCCCATATGACATCTCTCTAACCGCATTAGACAAGTGAAGTATTCTATATTTCTAGTTAGTTAGATTGGTTTCAATTCATGAGCACCCATTTAAACATATTTTCTTCAAATTGTTAACTCCATCTCAGATTTTAAGTAACAAACTAAAAGAAAGCATATATAGCGGAGCAAATGAAACCGATTATTGACCATGAATACCTGTACAATTTGTTGCATCAGATGAAATGAGAGAGTAAAAGGGATGAAGAAGCATTGGACGTGCCTGTGCTGAGGTGAGCGTCTGGCAATTGTTCCTGTCTCGGCGGAAGAGGTAATTGCGCTTCCAGTCCTGGGAATCACGCACAGCAACATCGCCATAGACGTCCAGAGGCCACTGGAGACCACCAGTGTCGGTGAGATGAGCCACCTTGACAAAGAAAACCTCCATGGTGTCCATAGGCCAGACATAAGAGGGTATCACCGGCCCATCCGTGAAACGCATTGGAAGTAGCTCGGCTGCAAAATATTTCTTATATCATAATTCAGTTTTGCTAGTAATAAGAAGGGTAACACTGAAGACTTTTTTTCATTTTATCTATAATAATTTAGTTCCTTAATAGACAGTAAAAAAATTTCTGCCAGTTTGGCTGCGTTCGGCTGGTAGTTTCTAAGGCTGCAGTCCAGGGAGTAATATCATTACTCGCTTGGTTTTCTAATGATTCTTCTTTTAG
This sequence comes from Hyparrhenia diplandra, assembly GCA_015847255.1. NCBI lineage: Eukaryota > Viridiplantae > Streptophyta > Magnoliopsida > Poales > Poaceae > Hyparrhenia > Hyparrhenia diplandra. The sequence goes on along the minus strand of JADLZK010013193.1, from coordinate 46,251 downwards.
CATGCTTCTCTAATGATTTTTCATTTTAGCCATAGATCAATAGTAATCAATAATATACTTTAAAGACAAACAATTTTTCATTTAATTAGCATGCTTCTCTAATGGTTCTTCTAATGATTTTTCATTTAGCCATAGTTCAATATCATTTAAAGACAAACAAGAAGGCGAAGATTCAGAGAAACGGCAAGAGATGTCAAAGGAAATACGTACTCGGTTTGCAGAAGGCGGCGGCGTCGTTCTTGCCGTAAAACTCAACCCACTCCCTTGCGGTGGATCTCAAAGGCCTTGTATGTCCCCATCTCCTCGTCGTCCTCCTCCTCCATGGCGTGGTGGTCGCTGTTTCCCTCGCGCAGCCACTTGGCATCGCCGCCTGTAACCATTTCAGCAGCCGCCTTCTCCAGATCCGACCTCTTGTTGCTGTGGTCGCTTTCACCTTCCGCCGCCGCCCAGCAGGTTAGGGTTTGAATCGGTTGATCTGGCGCTTGCCTACAGTCTTGACAGCGTGCCCACGTTCTGCGCCCCGGCGGTTTATTATAATCCAAATGAGGGTATTATAGAAATATATTTGATAGTGTAACTAAACACTCTTAAGTATAAATTTGGTCGAATTTCAAAAAATGTTACTTAAAGAAAAGGAATTAATTTTATTCATGGACAAAGATCCTGAAGAACTGATGTGTAACATCGACCGAATGAATACAACTTTTTTCCTAATTTAGTTCTATTGCTAACTTAAGAAGGAAGCACAAACTTTAATAAGTTATGAAAAAATTTGCAAGTTGGTTTCAACAGTTGCATGCTTCATTGGCTTTGAGTCTTGTTCGCTTGACGTCCATAGTACAATGTTTTTTTTCTCATAACAAAACAACATCAGCTGGCTTATTAGTTGGTTGTTGTGAACAAAAAATATAATTGCTAGTGAAATAATCTTTATTTTGCCATGCATACAAAATTTGTTGGTTAAGCTTTAAATAGTGATCAATTGTTATCAAATTAATTAACATGTCCTGATAATGCAGAAATCTCAACAAGTAAACAAAACAAGAAACCATTAACCATAGCATCTTCAACACTTTGACAAATTGAGTTGGTACCCTTAATTTTGCTCAAAACATCTCTCAACAGTGTGGCTAATGACTTAGCAAAATATGACAACTTGACAAAAACTCTCCTTACCGCACATAAAAAGGGCTTGGCAAATCCTCTCCCTACTTGCATGGTGCGTACTGACCGTAAATATAAAAGTCCTCTCCCTCCTTGCATGTTGCATATTGCCTTATTTTCCTTTTTGCCAAGCCAAATTTGTAAAACTACTGAAGAACAATTGTTTTTTTCACTTGGTATATATTTTTGTGACTTGGCAAATCACAAGTTTGTCTAGTACATTTTACAAAACTCTTAGAGATGGTCGTACCAATGAGGTATTCCCTAGATTGATGAAAGCATCCTCACAACAAAAAATATAGAAACATATATCTTTCAAGTCATCGACTCGTGATGAAGTGGAAATTAAGCAGGTTTTGGAAAGCAAAAAAACGAACATAAAGATGCTCAAAAAAAATCAGGAATAATGACTGCACACCATTGTTATCTTCACAGATACTTACCCTTATTATCAATGTACTCTCTTGTCACATGCATCTATTCTATTATGCTACGCGATTCGAAAGCGAGGATTACTAGAAGAAACTAGACTGTAAACTGCTATTAAAAAAAGAACAAACCAATCATGATGGTCTACCATGTATAGAAATTGGGTTTTACTACGGTACACCCAAATGACTGTGAACCGTTCATTTGTTTCGATCGGACGGTTACGATCACTTATTACCTCTTAGGAGGTAATAGATGAAATAAATATTTAATTAATTTTTTATTAGGTAACATACGATACATAAGGAAAGTTTGGATTGGGAAAATATTTGTTTTCCTAAATTTAATTGATACATGCATGATCCGCTTGTACAGTAAATCCTTTTGACTTTTTGTAACTAACTTTGGAATGATATATTTGGACTATAATATAATTTTTGTATGTGACGACACGCTTCATTTTACATGTGTACATGATCAACGTGTGTATGTGATTAGCGTGATGTCCTAATTAGCGTGTCAGGTGAGCTGGTAATTAACTTGAGTGAATAACATATTATTATTTAGAGCAATTTTTTAATAATTATAATTTTTGGTCAACCAAAATTTCTAATGTGTGAACCACAACTAGACCGTCAATTTTTTCACAGCCCGATCCACACTAATAGCAAAGAATACGAACTTTTTGAAATTTTCCACGGAAAAGGAAGGGAGGCCAGGAGCGTACGTAATCAATGTGTGTATGTGCCAATCCACCGTGATTAGGGGATGCATCAATATGTTTGTTTCTTTTCCTAAATTAATTAAGTAATTAATAAAATCAAAATTCTAAAAAAAATCAAGGGTCCAGATTAATTTGAGATATTACCTGGCTCCTAGTATAGCAAGTAAAAAAAGTGTACCTTAGCATTGCCCATAGAAATTGGTTCTTTTTTTTTTTTTTTGGAAAAAAACACTCTAGAAATATCAAGTGAAATACATTGATGACTGGTAACAGACACCAGACAGCCAATCGATAGAGCGAGTATTGCCCAAAAGGAAAAAAAAAAATTGATCAGTTAACAGTTCGATGCCTCAACTCTTTATCATTCGCCACTTATTATACATGGAGAACATTTGACTTTGTAGCAAAGCCACCAAACTATGGTGGTGTCAAACTCTTTCAACAGTGGCAACTTATTTCACTTGAAACTAGATATGGACTGTTTAAACCAAACTAGGTGTGTGCCCTTGCGTTGCTACGGCCAAAACATTTCATTGCAAGAAAGGTTGTGAACACAGCCTCTGTATAAACTTGAAACACCAATGACAAACGGATGAGAGTGCTGAGGAAATTGAAGGAGAGCCTAATTCGGTTATTCAATCTGAAATGAGGCAGTAAGATTCATAAAAGCAAGAAGGGGCTAATAAGAAGAATGGACCAGCTTACAAATTGATAAATCATGTTGTTTTCTGGAATTGAAAACTGAACTTCTTAACCCCTTCTTGCTTTACCAGGAGCGATCTAATAATTTATATCATCCTATGTAAATAGAGAGACTTTGTAATATACTAGTTAAGAGCCCGTGGCGTTGCTTACGGGATAACAAATTTTTATATAAAAATAAATGGATCACATGATAAGATAATAATGCTATGAAATTAAACAATGATATTAAAGTGATATTTAATCCAAACAAATTTTGTGAAAGTAATGCAATCAATCATGTATATCTCAGGCTCTTAAACTCTATTTTATGGACTTTTCCATAATTTGCCTAAGATAATGTTTTATATCAGCCAAAAAAAAATCTTTGATATCTATTTATTTCGTGCACCAATGAATCCACTAGCAAGTTCCGACACATCTTCATATCATCCTGTACACATGATCAGTAACATATAGAAATAATTAAATGATAGTTATTATTGCTATAAGTTTAATCGTGGATTCTGAGTTAGTGACCCATCTATGTCACTGCAATGTTGTCCTCATGGTGAAATTTCCATCGAAAGATTTTTTGATTCCATTCAGGAATATGTTTACCCATTACGGCTTGGAACTACATGTCGAATCCAATAGTTCGCCCTGGCATACATGCATCGGTGTGTCTTTATACCTGTCTTCAATAGGTCGGGGTCAACCATAATAAACATCTTTTTCTGCCGCGCGTAGTCATATATTGTGGCAAAAGAAGCATATATTTTCCTTCAAAACTTAATGGCATATATTTTCCTTCAAAACTCATGGCAAAAGAACCTGCAAACATAATAACAATTATAAATAATACACGAGAAATAAGTAATAAAAAGCAGGGTCTATTTCATCTTTTCACACACACCAACCACATCGGTCATTTCTTTATCACTATATTTTTTTGCGGCATGCCACCGATGTTGTTAAAGCACACATTGTCTAGAATAGAAAGATATCAAGTGTTAGGATTATATAACTTATTTTATTTTATTATAAAATTATAATTAGAACAACAACAACAAATAACCGCAGGCAGCACAGGCGCAAAAGGAATTAAATCGAATCCAAATACAAATTCACATATCAGCGGTGGGCATACCTCTTGGGTGCCTGACGATCGAACGAACGAACTGACGAAGACCCGAGCGTTGCCTGGCGTGCCAGAGCAGGGGGTTGTCCGACGGAGCCTGTGGTTTGGTGGTTTTGCAACAAAAATTAGATTAGTGAGTCAGAAAAATAGGAAGGTAAGATGCTTCATTCAATAAAAACCATACACAGGCCAAAAGCCAAGATTATTTCACCTTTTATATATTTCTTTTAACAATAGCAAAGACACATAAAGCAATGCACGAAACAGGAGATTGATAGTCAATATTCGATAGGAGATTGATAGTCAATATTCGATAGAAGTAAGTACCCTCTCAAATTCGTTATGTGCATCCTCTTACTGTGTTGTTGTCATATATTGTGGATACGGCCTATGGGGAGGAGAGCACGGACCTGGATGATGACGACGTTGCAACAATGGTGGATCGTGGGTGAGGATGAACGGAGGAGGAGAGCACGGGCCTGCTCTACGTGTGTTCGCCGATGTGCTGCTTGTCTACGCCGGTTGCTCGGTTGCCTTAGGAGGACTGTCTCAGTCGTTGAGTGCTCAAGTCGTCGTGCTAATCACTTGGCAGCCGTGTGCTCCGGTCGTCATGCTAATCACTTGCCAGCTGCTAGATTCATCCGCCCTATATAGGGACATGGCAATTAAAATCGGCGCCAATTTTAACTTTTAGTGTTGTGTCTCGTGGAAAATGGTGAAAACGCAATTACATGATTTTCTTTCTTTATTTCTTTCTAACGTGATTTTTTCTTTCTAGTTTTAGGCTGCATGCAGGAAGGCGTGGAGTGCATGCATGGGTTTCCAAAAATGGTGAGCAAAGAGGCGGGATTACATGATTTTTTGCTTTTCTCTTTTTTTTTTTTGTTTGACGCCAGGTGACTTGTTTTTTATGGTTGCGTTGATTGCGTGTTTCCAAAGATGGTGACCGTGGAGAGGCACGATCGCATGGGCAGAGCCAAAGTGACTCCAAACCAATATCGCACCAAAAAAGTGTCGACGCTTCATTCTTTTTATGTTGTAGAGATACAAGCAAAACTACACATCGATCATCTTATCTTATGTACGTATTTGTACCCATGCTGCAAGTAACTACAATGGAGAACAGTAGTACATATATACAAGCAAAACTGCATTCATGTCTATAAAAACAAAATAGAGAAGCTTGACCGAGACAACAAAATTAGGGTGGGATACTAATATACTCTATAGTATTGTAATCATTATAATGAGCTAGAGTAAAATACGAAAACCAAGGGAAAAAGAAAAAAGAAAAGCGGCCAATAAGATAAGCCTTTTTCACATATATATGAACCAGAAAATGCTACATGCTTTAATCACAAAATAGCACAATTGAAACATATCCGACTTTCTCAGAAAATGCAACATGCATGCTTTAATTAGAAAATGTACTGTCACATTCACACAGCCTACTCCAAAAGCTATGCCACAAATGCACACCAAATTCTAACAAATGTCATTCTCAACAAAATAAATAAAAAGAAAGAAACACATGTAATGCAACCCCTTACAGTGATAGAATATTGCCCGTACTAATGCTATGGGCCATATTAACTCCAAAGTTAATTCTATTTTTTTTTAAAACAATTATATTAAACTTAAGGTACTTAGCTAACTCTACAAGCCACACCTTTAACCGAAACCTTTTACTCAACCTTGTCCTAGAGAATAGAAGTTTGTCGATGTTGGCAGTTGTTAGAGGAGTCAAGGGCCTATTATGCCTTAGCCCATTAGGGTTAATTAGTGGCTTGCTTAGGGGCCAAGTCAACCCTCTCTATATAATGAGAGGACAAGTATCAATCTAAAGCAAGCAAGAGATTAAAAAGGAAAACCCTTATCTCTTGCCGGCCGTAGGCAGAGCCCCGCGGCCGGCGTTCCCAGTGCCCCTACAGCCCCAAACCCTAGCCGCCGCCAGTTCGTGAACAGTACCGGCGGGTACTGTAGCGCGCAGCCGTCATCGCCCTCACCCTCCTCGATCCCCTACAGCCCATCCGCATCCATAACATCTGGTATCAAAGCCATCGATCCGTGGGCACTCTGCTCTCGCCATTCGTGTTCTGCTATGGACGCCACACAAGAGGCAAGATGCAAGGAGCTGCTAGACCAGATCCTCGCCATGGCGACTAAGATGGAGTCTGATTTGAAGGCGTTCAACGCAGATTGGAAGGCGTGCAACTCGCAGAGATCTTCGCCCGATCCAATCCATGGCCTGGCCGCGGAGCGTCCCGGTTCGCCTACTACAAAGATCCCGTTGTTGCGTGCACAGATCTTCAGCGACGGCAACATTGCGCCCCACCGGTCGGATTGGCATTTGCGGCGGGCCCGGCTGCGAGGAGATGAAAGCGGAGGCGCGCGATGGGAGCAGATCATGCTACCGTGGGACAACGTGTCGGAGACGGCGCGACGATGCGTACATCAAGCTGCCAAGCGGTGCGGTGGTGCGTCTGCGGCCGCAAAGACGCGGCTTCCTAGTACGGCGGCGGCTGCGGGAGGCGCAGACAAAGATGCGAGATCGGGAGGCAGCCCTTGGCGGGGACCAACCGTCGCGGCCGCCATTCCCGACCGTCCGCACGGGGCGGACCAAGGGCGTTCATCGGCGGCCTCTACCTCAATCTGCGCGTGGCTCTGCGCCGATTCCGCCCGCCGCTGACTCGCCAACCACGCCAAGCAATGCCCGCCCCCCGGCCCGGCGTCGGCTAGCCGCTCCTCCACCCCGCCCCGCCGCTACGGTGGAGGCGGCGCTCTCGTTCGGCCCGGAGGCACGCCCAAGGGTATGGGCCTCTCGGTGGGCCAGGTGGTTCTTGCGTTGGTGGATTCTTCGGGGCTGCCTATGGTGGCCCATTATTAGCAAACGACATGGGATCCGGTGGCCGCACATGTGCGCGATCGGGGTACGAAGGGCATCCACGTTCGAGTCCACAAGAAAGAAATTGAATCCATTTCAGATTGTGAATAATCAAATAAGCCGAGATGTAAAAGGCTTATTGATAGGTGTTAGGGTTGTGTCTAGTGGAGTCATTGTTAGCGTCATTGTTAGGACGCTCCTCGAGGACGAGCTGCATGTCCAAGTGGGGTGTAGTGTTAGAGGAGTCAAGGGCCTATTGTGCCTTAGCCCATTAGGGTTAATTAGTGGCGTCCGCCAATGTAGAAACATGAGATGCTTCCAGCAGATTCTGAGTTTCATTTTACCATTTTGCCCCTCGTCCATATTGTAGGAAGTGCAAGAGAATGAAGGACATAAAAGGAATCTGGGTAAAAAAAAAAGAGATGAAATCAGCTACTAGAATCCAGGATCCCAATAGGAAATTTGATTTATTTAGAGTCTGGATTTTGGAAATCCATCCGGAATCTAAATTTTAAAAATCTAGAAAAACTAAAACTTGGACATATTTCGCTTGCATGTCCCTCTGTTCACTCATCATTTCAAAGAATGAATCAAACATGCACACAAATTTGGAAACGTATAGCACATGTATTATACGAAGTATATCACAACCCACGGTTTAGATTGTGCGCTATGAAATTGAGCGGCAGCCTGTTCTGGTCACTCTATTGCCGCTATAGCGCGCTATTTGCAAAGTAGCGTCAGCATGCAGTTCACGCAAAAGCGCCGCTATAGCACGCTATTTGTTTCGAAAAATAGGAAATCAGGACAAGTGTATAACTATATATAATCTGATAAGTGATAATTTGATAAGTGATACTGATAACCATATAATAATGTTCTTATCCTCAAAGCAAACAACCATAAAAGCATCAAGTCAAGTACATAAGCAAACAACCATTATGTTACTGAAATCACTCAATCACTAACAATTGGGCTAGGCTGATCAATTTGTCAACAGCGCCACAATAGCGCGGTATGACACTATTTGAGCTTATTAGCTAGCTTGAATAATAGCGCCAAAAAGTGCATAAGATCGGTCGATAACAGCAATGATCTCTTCTCCTTTAAGTTGTTTTTGGCATTGTCCACCACATCTTCCATGCATGGGCACCAAGAGATACAAATAGTGAATATGGAGAGACATGGGAAATATCATGTCAACAGTATCCAAGTGCAATCCACCAAGCTTTTATTCGAGTAGCTAAACACGATACCCTGAACAATTCCGGGTGCAACGGTAATTTTGTGTGCTTGCAGAACCTTTCTCTATGCATTAAGAAACACCAACAAACAATATACACATCGAGTGATCCAAAGGTATCGTTTTGAGGAAACCAATTTACTTTGAAAAAAATTCAAAACCTCCTGAAAGATGGTCGATCAAGGAATAAATGATAAACATGCATGTGAATCATATGTCCTCGCAACCATCCAAGACATGGAGATGGCTAAGGCCCATAGGTACCAAGATAATAATGGGTGGATAAAAATACCAATTTACATTTTTGAAGGAAAGTTGGTTAACCCCCTACATACTTTTTTTTCTTTTTCAATAAAATGAAAGAATAGAGGTACAATTACAATGTTACAAGCCCAAATGAAAGGAAAATTATGCATCATAGCTATCTCTCCATAAAATAAGTGCAACACCTCTACTTGTCTTGGCCTTAGTACACACTTGTCCAAGCTCATCTGAGAAACGTCTCTTCCAGGCATTGAGGTCGGTTTGTACATTATCAAAAATCTTTGCATTTCTCAAGGACTAGATAATCCAGCATGTTCTGAGAAAAAATTCCCTTAAGATTGAAGCACCCAAGCTAAATCTGGCATCAATAACCATGTCTAGTGGAGGTAGGTTCAGATTCTAGGCAATTGCTATAGTCGTCCAACAAGCTTGGTTGAATGGGCATTCAAAGAATAAATGGAGATAGATTTCTTTAGCTCCCGGATTGCACATTACACTAAGCACATTTCTAGTGCTCGATTTGTCTCTCATCAAAAGCCAAAAGAAGATTTTTTGTTTGCCAAGATTGCTAGAAGCTCAAAGCTAGGAGAAAAGAGGAGATACCACCTCAGAGTCCATAAGTAATTTATAGGCCTTTTGCTGCTATATGTTGATTTGCCCCAATTGTACATCCATTTATCATTAATATGCTCATACCATTCTCAACCCTCCGATATTTATTCAATTTCTTTGAGCTGTGTAGCAACAATTGTCGAGAGAAGTAAAGAGAACATCCTCTCTACATCCTGGTCCAGATAGTGCCTTATGGAGCAATTGACATTCTTTGGAAAGGAAAAGAGTTGGGGAAAGGTGATTCTTAATTCTTGGTTGGACCAGCTTCTAGATCAAAAAAATGTAAGAGTTTCCTCTATTAGGATGCACTTTGCAAAGCTTTGAAATTTGTCAAATAGTTTGATGGCATCCTTCCACCAAAAGGAACCAGCTGGGCATTTGGCATGAGGGGGTGTCTTTTCATTCAAGTATAACTTCTTCCAAGTAAGAGTAACCTAGGGTAGATCAGCTTTGTTGTAGAACCTATCTAGGTGTTTCATCAGTAGGGCATCATTTTGCTTTTTAATGTCAATAATGCCAAGACCACCCTGATCCTTGGGTTTGTAGCAGGTTTCCTAGGCTACTAAACATTTTCCTTTCTTGTGAATGTCTCCATTACTCCACAGGCAATGTCTTTTGTAGGGAAGGACCCACCAAATTGAACAATAGGGAAGGACCCACCAAATTTTTCACACAGAGGATGTCCGGTAATGCCATCTTGTTGTGTTGTGTTTATCATTGATTGCAAGAGATCAGTTGCAAGTACAAAGAGCAGGGGGAAAGGGGATCCCCTTGTTTCACACCTCTTTTACAATCAAAGGATTTTCCATGGATTCCATTTAGCAAAACAGAAGAGGAGCCAGAACTTAAAAAGTTCTCTACCCGCTGGACCCATTTTTTAGAGAACCCTATATGTTTGAGGACTTCTAAGATGACATGATGTTCTAGCTTCACAAATGCCTTCTCAAAATCAGGTTTTAGGATCACCACTTCTTTTTTGGATTTGTAACATTGGTGTAAGAACTGTTAAGTCCAAGCCAGACCGTCCCTATATGGTTCTCCCTTTTATAAATGGGGAAATTTGCCACAAGACATCCAAAATGACTCATCTTTGATGTATCTTTGATGTGGACATCTTGAAAATTCCCATTTGCTGAAAGACACTCCGGTTCTCATCAAATTTGCTAGTGGGCACTATGCCTATTAATATTGATCACCAAAACAATTGTCATTTGTACCCATAAGGACAATGGGTATGAAATTTTAATAGCAATAAGATATGATAGCTATCTACAAATCATATAATACTCACTTCCACATAAAACGTCATTAAGGACATGATATAGCGAACTGCATGAGTCCTCCTTATTCTTGCTATCATATCATGTCCTTAATTACGTTTTATATGGAAGTGGGTATTAGATGATTTGTAGGTAACTATCACATCTTAAAATCTTTAGAGTAATTTTAGAAAATAGTTCAAAAGTGAAATGGGCCTAACTTGATCCACTCCAGTTGGGTTATCTTTCTTGGGGATTAAGGCTATAAAAGATGAGTTAATGATTCTCACATTAATGTTTTGTGTGCACAAATCATGAAATAATTTGCTAAAATCTTGCTTGATGACAAGGCAACACTTTTTTATTAAATAGGCCACTAAAGCCATCCGGTCCAGGGAGCTTGGTTATTGGGCAACTACTTAATAACCATATCAATTTCCTCTTGAGAAAAGTCCACATCCAGTTGTGTAAGGTTTCTTGAGATAGCAAGTTACTCAGGTCATATCTCATAACAGGGTATTCAGAGATACCTAGTCTTGATTTGAAGGCAGACTAGAGTAGATTTGACTTCTGTTCATGATCAGTAATGAGGATGCCATTAGAATTTCTTAGGCTAATAATGCAATTTCTTTTATGTGTTGTGAAAAAAATTGATATAACCTGACAAATGTAACCCGCATAGTAGCAACTCCTGATCAACAACCAACACGTTAGCTTCTGGTCAAGGATGAGCAAACATTAAGGTTGAGGGATTTGCAAGAGGGAAATTGATCTTCATACTTGACATGTAGCGGCAAATGATCCCAACACCACGATGAAGATAATCAATCACAATGAAACCAATCACTGAGAGACAATGGACACAATGATTCACCTCTGAAGTTCACTTATGCACCGACATGCTACGTCCTTTGTTGTGTCGACCTACACCTTCATGGTTTGTGGATTAGATGGTGCACTCACTAGTTGGCCCCTCAAGCTCTCCACAACACAACTCATAAGTGAGGTAACTCAATGACACAAGCAATATATTAGGGATACAATTCGTCGCTCTGGCAAGGATGCACCGAACCTCTCACAAATCAACCGAAGGTGTCCAAGAACAACTGCCTTCTTTTGCCAACGCCTCCACCAATCACCAAGCCAGCTAGGAGCGGTACTCTCCAAGAGTTACAAGAAATCCACTAGCAAACAATGATCTTCAAGTGCCACTAGATGCAACAATGCAAGCAATGAACTCAAGATCACTCCCAAATCTCACATGAATGAGCAATGAAGCAAGAATGCGAGTGGGACAGGTTTTTCTAGGCTCAAAGGGTTGCAAATGAATCAAATGTGCAAGAGAGCCTCCTTGGAGCTGGCCAAATGGCTTAGGGTGTGTTTGGTAGAGCTCCACGCTCCGCATCCAGATCCAAAAACTAGCTCAGCTCCGAATTTTTTCAGCCAAACACTTTCAGCTCCAGCAACTCCACCGAGGATTTGCTCCAAAAAAAATGATGGAGCAGGCCCCAAATCCGTGGATTTCGTGGAGTACCTCAAGGGGTGCTCCACCGGATCCAAGTTTCCTGAAGTTGTGATAAATTACCCACCACTGCCACTCGTAAGTGGAAAATGATCGGTTCGTTCTTTCTATTCTCCATCGCTCTTCTTCCTCGCGGAGATCCACCCGCCTCGAGCCTGGCTGCCATGACCGCGCCGCCGCCAGCGGTAGCGAGGCCGCGCCCCCCGCCTGGCGCCAAGGCTCGCCCTCCCTCCTACGACGAGGCGCACCCACCCCGCCCCGCCGCCACCATGGCGCCCGCTTTGCCCCGCGATGTCGTCTTGCCGAGTTGCCGTGACAGCGCCTACCTGTAGCGGCGAGGCCGCGGTCCCCCCCCCACCCCGCCCTAGCCGCCATGGCTGCGCCCGCCCCGATGATAGCGAGTCGCGCGCCCGGTTGCCATGGCGCGCCCGGCCTGCGGCGGCGTGGCCGCGTCCCCCCCTGCTTAGCCCATGGCTGCGCCCGCCCCACCCGCCATGAGCCCGTCCCCGAGTGGCGCGCCGCCCCTCCATGAGTCCGTCCCCCGTTGCCACCCCGCCCTACCACCAAAGACTAGTCCGCCCGACCAACGCCCCGCATCCGGCATGGGCGCGGAGGCGCCCGGCGGGAGCTGTCGGCGAGAGGAAGGAAGGGAAGGACAAAAATGCAATTTGATGTCACTTTTGAGGTTCCCGATGAAAGATGACCAAAGAGTTTTCTTCTTTTATATTCTCCTCGACATGTGGGCCCGGATGTCATAGGGATGGTGAAAAATTTGGAGCTGTACCAAACACTTTTCGGGATCTGAGATCCGTAGTGGAGCTACTTCACGGTGGAGTAGCGCGGATTTGCAGCTCCGAAGCTGTTTTTCCAGAGGTGGAGCTCTACCAAACATGCCCTTATATAGGGAGCGCATGAATCCACTAGCCGTTGTGGCCGAAATCGGAGGCTCTGGACGCACCCCCACGGGAGCTCCAGACGCACCGATGCCATGAGTCTGATGTGCGGATGCTCGCCGCATGTCGCCAGATTCAAAACCCATCGTCCATCTCCAATGGTTAAAATGACAACTGCGTGCTGTTAAATTTGCATCAGACAAGTCAGCGCCTCGCACCCGGTGCATCCGCTGCTCATCCAACGGTAACTTGCGTTGTGGTAGAGAAGCTTTGGATGCGTCCTCCTGACACACAGGCAGTCCACTGGTCATCTAGAGTGGAACCCGAGAGCTCCCCAAGCACTCAAAACACCATCGGATGTGTCAGGAGACAATGCTATGGACGCTCCAACACGTCAGCTGCTCACTAACTGATCTACCCAAACAATGTCTGCATTGGATGCATGTTCCAGGCGCGTTGCTACATGATCAGTGGCTAAAACTAGCCCTTCCACTTCACCTTGCTTCCATATAGCTAACCACGACAAGTGCACACCTTGTACACAAATGTTAGCACTTTTCAAAGCATTTTTCAAGGGTTAGAAGATAACACACTAGATCCTAAATGCATTGACATGAATGTTAGACCTAGTGGCACATGATGATCAAACTTTCTGAAGTATTTCTCCTCTTAATAGTTAGGCTATCGATCCTAAATCACTCACACCCTTTATGGTGTCTTGAGTGCAAAACAAAATGACCCTATAGTTATACCTTTCCCTTGAGCCTGGTTTGTTTTCCCAAGTCCAAGCACTTGATCATATTTTGGATCAACACCGTGCATCCACCATGACCACCATGCTTCATCACTTGGCTAGGACTTATCTCATACTATGTCACACTAAAGCATAGATATTATCCTGGGGTTTTATCAATTAGCCAAAACCAAACTAGAGATCTTCACTAGCACAGCCATGCCTTTATTGATGTCACTTGGCCCCACTTTGCTATTTTGGTTTAGGCGTTGAATTGGGGCAGGCAATGTGGGGTGGATCTAGGAAATTCCACCCCAAACCAACATAGGCCCCTATATAAGAAAGGGGAGATCTCCCTTCACAACCCAAAACACTCTCAAGCTTCACCACCTCACTCTCTCACTCACACTCTAAGCCTTGTCACTTAGTAGATTTGGAGCTAGGCTAGGGCTACCAAGGAGGGCTTGTCTCCTTGGAAGAAGTGCCACTCTTGTTAATAACTAAAATGAGTTGTTTCTTAGTCAAATTCTTATATATTTTATATAGCAATACATATGAACAAGAGTATAGTCTTGATCACACTATAATCAAAGCAGACGGTACAGACGGACTAATTTATTCAGAATCATATCATCACAGCACTAATTTAGTATTCCGCACAAAAAGTAGTTGAGGTGTAGTTGGCGAGGTACTGTGAGAGGGTCCTCATCGGCAGCCGCAGCCTGGTCCATGCCCACAGGTGTCGCTACCGCCAACCGGGGACGTGGAGTGGTGGACCTCCAGGTGTCGCTCCGCCGGCGTGAGGACAGAGGCGATGTGGACTGGAATGGGGAAAGTTGGTGGATGCTCTCGTGGTTTTGTAGCCCAGCGGAGAAGAGCGTATGTTGTATGCTGCTCGTGGCGCCGTAGCAATGATTTTGCTTTGAGATTTGTGCTTTCGGCCCCGTCTGAATCCTCCCACGGACAAATACTTCCCTTCCCCAAAGTTAAAAAAATAAAAATCACTATAGGTCCTTAAACTTGTCATTAAGTCTCATTCAGGTCCATGTACTTAGAAAACTAGGTAAATAGGTCCTTGAACTTGTTTAAATGTGTCATCCGGTCTAAAACCGGGTTTGATGTGCGCTTTTTACAATAGTAACTGTGGTTTTTTTTTTTTTTTTCGTTTTGGTTGAATCTTTGAAAAATCATAGTGAATTATTAAAAAAAATCATAAAATAAAAATCCAATTTTGTTAGACTCCACATGAGTAAATCTATACGGCGCATATATAATATGGTATGCTTTAGTCTAATAAAATAATTATAGAAGTTTTGGCTACGAATTATTTTAATTAATTACAGGAAAAACATAGATCTAAAGCTACAACAAAAGAATGGAAGGCATGTTTCCCGTGTCAACGACCGTAGAGGAGTTTCCAACAACAGCTAAGTTGATTCGTAGCTTACTTGATCCTTGGGTGTTATTTGACCTTGTTTTTTTTTTTTTTTTGGGTTGGGGGTGGGGGTGGGGGTTATAGATTGGGATGTCGTAAGAACTTGATTCGTAGGTAAGTTGATCAATGGTTCTTATCGGATGTTTTTGTGGTTGTTCTGTAGATATGTTTGAGCAGATGTGTAGTTGTTATAGTTGTAAAGTGAGCGCTGAAGATGCAGTGAGCACAAGGAACAATTGTTTGCTTGTGGGTGTTGTGTCTATGTGTGTGTGTAAGGAAAATGGACCTCGGCCCATTTTTTATGGATTTTGGTGTTTGAATGACCAGCATGACCAAATGAGACTAACGAGTTTGCGAATGTTTATTTTGTAGTCTCACAGGATGCAAAACATGACTTGGGCCAAGGCACTGCAAATTTCCAGAGATAGGACCGAGCCCAAAGCAAAGTTTCAAGCGCCGGACGTTGGGATTTGGAGCGCCGGACGCCGACCAGGCGCGTCCGACGCGTGTTGGATACTGGAAAAAGCAGCAGAGACGGAAATTGTACGCGCCGGACGCTGGAACAGTGTTTGAGCCGCGTCCGACGCAAAACCGCCAGAGCGTCCGACGGTCAACTTGAAGATGCGCAGGATTTGGATCACGCGCCGGACGCTTAGTACAAGGCGTCCGACGGTCAGGTACTGGGCATCTGACGGAGGCATGTTTTTGCAGTGGCTCTGGAGCTGCGTCCGACGCGTGGCGGCGGACGCGTCCAACGTGTGTTGGCTGCGCGCGGCGTGAGGAGGAGCGCCGGACACTACTGCGCAGCCTCCGTCGGTGTGGTGCTGAGTGTCTGACGGTCACGTTCTCAGCACCAACGGGTAGTTTCTCATTTGGGTCTATATATACTTCACTCAACCGGCCAAATGAGAAGTGTGGGAGTATGAGACCATACCTAGAGTGTTGAGACACCGTTTTAGAGCTCCCCACTTGCATAGTGCTTCAAGAAACATTCAGTGATTAGCATAGGTGCTTTGCGAAGTGCTTAAGTTAGTTAGACCACCGCTAAATGTGCTTGCTCTAAGCTTAGGCTTAGTGTTTAGTGATTTGTCAATCTCCAAGAGCTGTACATCGGATGGGCTTGAAGACAAGCGAGACCACACCAACCGTGATTGTGGTGTGGCCGCCACCGTGTACTAGGGGAACAAGGCCCGCGACAATTGCCGGAAGCTTGATAGTGAAGACGGTGGGGAGCATCCAGGAGAGGCTTGCCGGAAGGCACGTCAGAGACCCACTTGCGCGTGGGGAAGGCCCGAGGCTATCCACGGAGTTACCCGACCGGGAGCTTGGCCCTTGCGAGGGATTCCTTTCGAGGGGCTCCAACGAGGATTAGGGGGAAGCTTGCGCTTCTCGATACCTCCGTAAAAATACCGGAGTCGTCAACGGGAGTTTGCATCTCTACCACTTTTACCTTCTGCATTATTATTTGCATTGCCTTTGTGCTTGTTTTACCTTTCCCAGCTTAGTTGATAGGCTAGTTGATAGGATTGGAACTTAGGGTGCAAAACTTTTGTGCGGTAGAGAGAGCAACACACCTAGCAAAACCGTAGTTGCACATATAGATAGATTACTCTCTTGCAATATGTTTTGTTTAGGTGGAGTTAGAGACCATAGTTAGAAGTAGTTTTTAAGTTGCCTAATTCACCCCCCCCCCCTCCTCCCCTTTAGGCGTCACGATTCCCTTCAGTGTGGATGAGCTATAGGTGTGTCATTGTTTGTATGTCATTAGTTGTAGCTTGTTATCTGTTTTATTGCTCTATTGTTTCTATATGACATTAATTGCTCTCATTCTCTCTTGAAATCTAGTACATCTAGAGATCCCATTAAGACTGCCCTAACAAACAAAATAACAATTAATTCTATGTACTCCAAGCTTTCAGGGGCGATTAAAAAAGGCAGAGTTCACAGCAATCGGAAGGAGTAAAAGAGTAATAGCAAATTGGAAGGGAAAAATCAGCATTTCATAGCAGCATGCATAGGGAGAATTCATAACAGTGACATTCAGAAACTGGGTATGTGCAGTGCAGGCTATGCACGGCATGGTATTTTAAAGTTTGTAGGATATACAAGATACAATATATGTAGTTGGTTTTTCTTGATATATCGGTATCTACTTGATAACACTTTCATGTTTATTTGTAGATCCCTCTTGGCAATCAATCATGTGTTAGATTTGTATATGCATTCTGCCTACTGACTTTCATGTTCCAGGATTCCGTTGGATTGAGGTGCATAACAATTAACAAAGTCTACACTTTCTCAGTGGGTGATTCTGTGCATCCTAAAAATGAAGACATATATGCTTTTCTGGAAGACCTTGACATCAGGATGAAAAAGGCTTATGTATATCAGCTACCGATTGTTAGAAATATAGGCAATTTCAATGATAATTTAATCCATAATTTGATCCAAAAATAAAAGATAATCTGAAACATGGTGACAGAGAGAAGTTGCATATATGGAACAGACATGATAATCAACGAGGATATACTACTGTACGCAAACAGCAATATGACAAAACATGGCATGATTATCCGGGATATGATCATAGCAAAATTCATGTGTGCCATAGAAAATAACGTGGCTACTATGGACATTAATAGAACAGCAAGAAGATCATACCCAGCTCATGATGATCCAATTCCACTCATGGTGGCTATTGATGTCGTCGATACACTCGATGCAGTGCAGGAATGACACCGTGCAGATCAACTCACGAGGAAGAACACCACCACGTCGTTGCCGCCGCCGGGAAGAAGCACACGAAGCGAGTAGTCGTGTCCGCCGTCGGACACTCCCCAAAAACACTACGTCCGGCCTCCACCCGAGCAGGTGGACGCGAAGCCGGCGCCTATTCCGGAGGTCTACTCTCCCGAAACCAGTGCTCGCTGCCGTCGGGACGGGAATGATCGAAGTGCAACAGGATTTTCGGAAGAGTTTCCTTTTAATACTTGTGGATGGATGGGGACTCGGGAGCCATAAGACCAAGGGTCATCATTGCATGCCAGCCAATGGAAGAAAGAAAGCCAAGAGACGAAGTCATCCAATGCATGCACATGTAACTCTCACTCCACCATTCATCGAAGTGGCCAAGAATAGCCAACCGATGTGAAACCGTACTTAATTAAATTCAGGTCCTAGAATTATTTGATATAATTAAACATAACATGGCTTAATCCATATTATATCTAACACCGATATGGTTTTACACGTTGTGGCACAGGAAGAGAAGGAGCACATGTTGAAGTATCATAGCAAGAAGCTTGCTGTTGCTTATGGTAGAAATAGTGCCAACTGAAATTCTGTTGTTTTGGCTACGTGGCAGATTTTCATCTACTCTCTTTTTTTTTTGTTGCATTTAATTTATCCCTTTATTAACATTGCTATCTCTACAATATAAAAAGAACAAAACTAAGACTGCCTAATGATGCGATAATCTTTTGGTTTGTCCGCCTGCCCACTCATGTGAACCAAGGCGCGCCCAACAGCGCCCTCTGTCCGTGCGATATGGAAACAATGCTTGCTATCCGTGCCTCAGAAGGAAATCACGCGAAGGAAATCAATCGCTTAATGCATACACGCGTGCAAGAATGGAAGGCATGAATCACGCTCCAGGTGATCTTTCCATCAAAATTCAAAAAAGGATAGATACCTGGCTTCCAACGCCCCCGACGCACGCTCCCTCCTTCCTACTTTCCCCGGCATGCGAATACCTGGTCCTCGCACGATGATTTTTCCTGGCCAACCCGGCACCGCACTCCATCCCCGTGATGACCCTGGCGAAATAAGGAAGCAGAAATCACGTCTCCTCACTAGTACAGAATTGAACTTCCGTGGCGGTTTTTTTTTTTTTTTTTTTTGCGTGGCGGGCATTGAAACTGCCACGCAGCTAGGGGTGGCGGGCAAATGTCCGCCACGCAAAAATCGATTAACCGTGGCTATTATTTAACAAAACCGCCACGGTTAATAGATTAACCATGGTGGTCATCCTTATATGCCCGCCATGGTTAATGTATTAACCATGGCGGTTTTGTTAAATGCCCGCCACGGTTAATTAATTTAGGATTAATAAAAAAATAATTTGAAAATATTATAAAATTATAAATTATGATTTAAACCACATATTAAATAATAAAATAAGAGAATATTGACATAAATCTTGAACATGCATCACAATTCGACATTCAACTAACATGGACATTCAATTAAGCACTTGGAGTTTAAAACTGACCATCGGGTTTTACAAACTCGATCGAACGATCGATTGATCAATCAAGTTTAGGTTACAAAGTATTTACAGTCGACATCTAATCGAAAGAAGGGCCATCCCACCTATAGTCGGTCATGTCTAACTTATTTCTCCAGTCTTGTAGTTCCCACAAGCCCTCGTTTACGGCAAGGTCGCTCTCGGGGTCGAAGAAGCGGCCGGTAGGTAGCACAACGTCTTCGGTGACGGCCCTACGGATGGCGCCAACCAGGTTTCTTGAACGTAAGGTCGTTCAAGCCTTTAGTCCCAATATTCTGGCGTGGTTCTCTTCTTCATTTCGCGCGCCGGGTAGTACGGTATACGTCACTGCGCTGAATGAACGTACAGGCATAGAAACCACATAGGCCTGCACTGCATGCACGATATATGTACCAGAAAATGGTTAGAATATAATGAGACTATTCAATATGGATGAGCAAACAAGAGTAATGCTACATATGCCTCATAATCTCGCCTGATCTTCATTTTGTCCTTATGGTTTTCTTTGCGTATGTTGGGCCTCCGATCGATTGACTCGGGGTCGGCCAAGTAAGCCTTGTAAGCCCTGTACGAAATCCAACAGTGTCATGACTTACAGAAGTTTGTGGTCTGAAATAGTATACAAGTGTCGTGACTTACAGTTGTAGGGCCTCTTCAAAATGTTTATAGAGGCCTTTTGGCACATCATTCAATGAGTCCAGCCTAAGGGCACATCCATCCTGAGGGAAGATTATCAAAGTAATCCAGTGGCCTATGTGTGTTGTTGTACATATACTGGCCAGGCTACACCATTTTATTTGATTAGAAATAGATTCCAAGTGTTCAAAAAATAAAAAGTAATGAATAATTAACCTAGTATGCTTTTGACTTACTTGATATGTTGGGCCGCAATGAGAGACCCATCCCATTTAACCTTCTTCATGCACTTACAGATGTAGTCTCCCATCTCTCTAACCTTTTGTTCGGTCAATCATGCATAGTGTGCATATTGTGCGGCCTTGCCCTTCTTCCTGAGCTCTTCGTTCCTCTCGCTCTCCATCCAGTATGCAGAAATTTCCGCCACGTCTATATACGCTGGACATAGATACACAGTTGGCTCATTCTTCGTTTCGGCTATCAATGCTTGCATCCTGCAAGCACATGTGGTCACGTCATTTATAGGATCAGAGTGCTAGAATTAGTGGTGTACGAGCGGGTAATGCATAAACAAACTCACGCAGCAAAGAGTGTGACAATGGATTGGTCGAGGTCCTTGCGCCGTAGCAACCGCCACATTTCGTCGAAGCCTATTGGTAGTGAAACTCCCGCAGTGAAATACCGCTCGTTCATCCACATCTCGTGCAGGTCGTCGAAGCCCCAGATCTTCTATCTGATCGACCATGTGTATCATGAGGTGTGGCATAATATCGAAGAAAGACAGTGGTAAGCACATCTCGAGCTGGCACATAGTCTCCGCGATGAACTCTTTCAGTGCGGGGAGGTCCTTTTCAGCGATGACCTTCTCTGTGATGCGATTAAAAAAGTAGCACAGGCGTGTAACGACCATCTTCAAGAACTCTAGGCCGATGCACCTAATCACAATTGGAAGGAACACCGTCAGCATGACATGGCAGTCATGGGCCTTGAAGTTTGACAGTGTGAGGTCTATCATCGATACAATGCTCTTGATGTTGGAACAGAAACCAGTCGGCACTTTGACATCCCTGAGCCATTTGCAAAAATCCCTCTTTTCATCTGGAAGGTCGACTTTTCCGCTATTCCCCGAGGGTGTCGAGTGAAGTTCGGGCCTGATGCCCATGTCGGCAAGATCTTGACGTGACTTGACACTGTCCTTCGTCTTAGTCTTGATGTCTAGGAAAATCCCGACCAAGCTCTCGAAGACATTCTTCTGTAGATGCATGTTATCGATGGCATGAGGTGTATGGAGCATCTTCCAGTATGGCAGGTACTTGAAGAAAATCGACCGCTTCTTGAATGGGACTTTGGGCGGTGCCGGATTGGGTTACATACTTCTTCTTCTTCTTCTTCTTCTTCTTCTTCCACTTTGCCTTTTTGTTCCGCTTCGCTTCCGCTTCGCTTTGCCTTTGGCCCACCGGCTTTCTTCTTCTTTCCGAACTCGTGGTTTATATTCTTCACCATTTCAAACACCTTTGGCCCGTACTTTACCCTTTCCGGCTCCTCTGTTTCAGCCTCTGGCTCGCCGTCAAAGTACTCATCCATCGAAGTTTCCCGGTACCTGTGTTCTTTGCAGAGAAATTTATGATGCTTCATGTACACCATCTTTTGGGATCCACTAAGGTAAATAGAGCATGTATTCTCAATGCAAACTGTGCAAGTTGTGCCCCGACAATGAAAAGAGAGCAGGGTAATCACTGATGGTGGCCATTATCATGGCCTTTAGAGTGAACTTCTTCTTCTCGGACGCATCCATAATCTTGACCCCTTTCCACATTTCCGCCATTTCCTCCATTACTGGCTCAATGAGCACATCTATATCATTGCCTGGCTGCTTTGGTCCAAAAATTAGCATGGCCAGTAGAAGATATTTGCGCTTCAGACACTCGTAGGGAGGCAGGTTGTATATGGTGAGGGTGACCGCCGCCAGTGCTTTGTCGCGTACTACGAGGTCTCCGAACGGATTCATCCCGTCGGTACTCAATGCGAACCTTACGTTCTCGGGCTCGTCCCCTAAACTCCGGAACATGTCATTGATGCGTTTCCACGTTTTGGCATCCGAGGGGTGTCGCAGCTTGCCATCGCCCTTCGTGCGTTCGCCGATGCATGCCAGGACATCGCCTTGGCATCCTCGGGTTCCCAAAATTGCACGCAGCGATCGAGCACGGGTAGATACCACACCGATAGGGCGGGGATCCTCCTCCTGGGGTGTAACCCTCTTCTTCCTCGTCCTCAGGAGGTGGCATCGGCTTCTTCTTGCCAGTCTTCTGCTTCTTGGGCCCTCTCGATGGTCCCTCCTCATCGGTGGCACGACAGCCAGCATTCCTCTTGTAACGACTCACGCCACATCGCGGACAGTTGTGCAAGTCCGCATAGTTACCCCGGTATAGAATACAATGGTTAGGGCACACATGAAACTTCCTAAGCTTCATCGCCACAGGACGAATCAGCTTCTTCGCCTGATAGGTATTGGCGGGCACCTTATTCCCCTCGGGTAAAACAGTGTCACCGAGGACCCGTAACAGGTCATTGAAGCTCGTGTCTGACCACCCGTGGCGAGCCTTCAGCATCAACATCGTTAGGTTAAAACGTAGCACCGTGCAATCCTTCTGACATTTGCCGTCATCTTTGTAGAGAGGGTCAATTGCCGCTTGCTTCATCTGTCTAAAATTCTCGAGCCATCTTGGATTGCCAAACAACACGTCATCTTCATCTTTGAGATTAGCAATATCCTCGAAAAGATCAGCATCCTCGGGCAACATGTCATCAACTACTGACTGTTCACCATCATCTCCACCCGCATTGTCTTCTGGCATGTCTTCAAGCAATTCATTTACGGTGATGTAATCACGACTATCAACTGCTTCTCCATCTGATGGTGGAACAGGTTCTCGTCCTTCGTCCACCACCGTTGTTTTCGTCGTTGCGGTCGATGAGGGTCCTCCGATGATGAACCGCGACGACACTCGGTTCTTTTTTTCCCCATGATACTTCCACACGGTGTACCTCGGCTCCCTGATGAAACCAAACCGTAGCAAGTGCTTGTTGGTGTTTCTTAACGCATACAGAGAAATCCGCAAGCGCACGGAAATACCGTTGTAGCACTTCACCCGGTGGTAAGCAGGGTATCGTATTTTACACAAGGACGATCGCGCAGAAGGCTTATCTGGTCTGTGTCAACCTAAGGCAAGGGTTTGTTTTAAGAGTAGCGAGGTATCTATAGGCTAAGTTTTCCAGGCAGTGATTTCTAAAGTATGTTGTCTACTCACTTCGAGCACCGGCCAACGCCCAACCGGGCGCTTTCCGGCAATTAGCTCTACGTCACAGCCCGAACGTGGGGGATTTCAAGGGGCGGTCAAGGCTTGTCACGACCCGGCCGCCTACCCCTCAACCGTGGGATGCTTCGGTAGGTGAACGCTAGTCCAAATAAACACCAAAACTATGGAATATGTTAGTTAAAATCCCTATTTCTCGGTTGTTTTGGTGTTGTGTTGACGGTGTTTAAGTTGCTTGGCTACCGTCAACAAACTCCCCCACAAGCCATTTACTCGTTTGAAGGCATGAGTCTAAGGTGGTTAAATCTCCAAGATGTAAACTTGCATACAAGTTATTCCCTCACCGCCAATTCATGGTTCCTTCTTACCAATGGAATAGCATGAACTTCTATCTTCTTGCTACCACTCATGCGCAAAGACTTGGTAAGTTTTTGAATTTTTGAAAGAAATAGCATTGCTCTTTATGGTATTGACTCTCACAAAGTCACTCTTGTTTGAATTTTCCTCTCAAAGCACTCTTGTTTATATCATTCTCTCACTCATCTTATTTTGCAGGGTTTTGTGGATCTTTGAGTGGAGCGATGCATACGTACCTCTGCATGTTTTGTCGGGTCAAGCTCTGGATCGTTGGAAAGAGGTGCCATACCCTTAGATCGAAATGTGCAAAAGTGTGTGGATAATATTGATGATATATATTTTCTTTGTGGTTACTCCTTGACTCATGATCCTCCTCCCTTCTTTTTGTATGCTTCTAGAGAGATATAGGCTACTTCTCTTTTCTGTCTTTCTTCTTTTTTTTTTTTTTTTTTTTTTTTGAGATGTGGGCTATACTCGCCCTCGGACACATGTCCATTTTTCATCTCTTTTTCTTTTTCTCGTAGCCTGCATCTTCTTTTTGCATGATACTTTTTGATAACAGGGATGATCATGGTGTAACTTGGATGGAGTATTTATTTTGTGCATGGTAAAGATGCATGTTGTGCGCAATTCTCATTGTGAGAACTGGCGTGTATATGTGGGTGTACGTGTTTTTCGATCTTGGGAGTATGAGCCTCTCTCAACGCGGATCAACGGAGCCTGACAAAACTCAATACAGTAGGAAGTAGCTATAGTGGATATTCATGTCATTATTCAGGCTTTGGTAGGATTTGTCTAAGTCAAACCATGAGCATGCTTTATTTTAAATTTTCGAAGATAAAACCAAGTCTTATTGCAAAAGAGAGCAAGCGTCAAGTTATTCCGCCATATCACAAAGATCAATTATTTAGATAAGCATGGGGTCCCTAATGGATAGTTGCTCAACGAGTCCGGATTTTGGCGAGGAATAAAATGTATGAATGCCATAAATCAATTGGTAGATTAAGAGATGGAGTTTTGTTAACTTGGTTTAGGTTTTAGCACTTAAGATAAGTCACAAGTCAAAATTTAATTCAATAAACCGCGTACCTTTGACTCGTGAGCCTCCCCCACACTTGTTTTTGTATCTATTTTTAATTTTCTTTTGCACAAGGACAAAAACAAGTGGAGAAATACACAATAATATAATAACAAAACTTTATTGAATTTAAACTGGGGCGCGCACTTTAGAAGAATTACAAAATGATTGGAAGGGAAATACTGAAAATTAAACTAGTGCGCGCCTAATTATTGATAGAGGTAGAGTCATCACTTTCGGGCTTTTCGTAGGGCGTGCTCAGCGTTAGCGGCTTTAGCGACCCTAGCTAACTTAGTTTTGAAGTTGAGGCAGAAAGAGTCTAGTTCTTTCCTAATTTCCGCATTCTCTAAGTCTGCCTCTTCTACCTCTGTGCTTAAGGTCTTCACTAGCTTGTTTAAAGAGTTAACTCTAGCGTTTAAAGTTGCTAGTGAAGGGACCTTAGGAACCGTGCTACTCCCAGCTGTGCGCAGTGATGGAGTACCCTCGGAACGGCTCTCAAAGACATTGGGAGCCTTCCTAGGTGCAGCACGGGGTACCCTCATAGGGCCCTCGCTACTAGAGCGACTTTCCACAACATTCGGGGCCTTCCTAGGATTCACCCGAGGGAAACGAAGTTGAGCACTTGGAGAAGTCGCTGGAGTAGGAGTCGGCTTCTTCATAAGCCCCTTCCCACGTCCTCCTGTGGGCTTGTTGACATCGACAACGGTGTACAGGTAGCTGTAGTCGGATGTATGGAAGGAAGACGTCTCCCTCGACGTGGTATGGGCGCCTGTTGCTTCGGGCTCCTTCCTCTTGATGCCCAGGGTGCCCACCGTGGGACGAGGTGGGCATCCAAGGATACTCTTGCGTGTCACGGATCTGCCCGTGGACACAAAGCTATTCCCTCCACTAGATGAGTAGCGTGGGGGAGGGATCACGGCAAGAGGGGCGACGGAGGATGGTTCTACCTCGTCACTAGGGAAGATTAAGTCATCCTCATTGAGGGTGCAAAGTGAGCGAGCAGAATTGTAGAGAGAAAGGGCATGGCCTGCCATTGCAGGCTGCCTTGGCTTAGAAAAAGAAGTTTTGAGGAGAGGAGAAGAGCAAGAAGGAGTGGTGTGAAGAATGGAGAGGAGGAGGGTGGATTTTATAGGACAAATTCTCCTCTCTGGTTTGGCAGGTCGAAATTTGGCGGAGCAAACTTTACTAGTGTGGTGTGTGAGGAAGAAGAAGGAGATGGGCGAAATCCTGGACCAGGCGGGGCGGCCGAGTCTTGGGCGCACCAAGGGGTGCTTGCGCACCACCCCCACGGTGTCCCCCCCACAGTCGGGTTTTTCTACGCATTCGTTTCCTTATTATCTGAAAAGTTTTGAACTGGTGTTTGCCACGCGAGAAGAGTTTCCTTTCTTGCCGATCTCTAATTGATCCTCAAATTCAAATTTTGAAAATAGTTTATGCTTTGATTAATTTAGAAGGTAAATATTCTTTTGTAGCAATTGACCCGGCATTTTAGTGAGGGCAGATTAGTAAAAAAGAAAATAAAAGGAAAATGCTTTATTAAAATAAAGTAAAGTGATAGCAAAATATATAGATAAATTTTATATTTTATTATTACCTTAAAAAATTTAGTTGTAATAATTTTAATTAATTAATTGTAAATATTTTTATATGCTGATCAACACAAATTAATTTTCAAAGCATAAATCTATTCTATCGAGCTCTTGGTTAAGATCGGACACACTCGAAGAAAAGCTTAAGGCGTTGACCGTTTACCTTTTGTATCTCACCAAGTCATCTTGGATTGTGATCGCGCCATGTGGTGACGATGTTGATGACGGTTATGCGGTCCTTTCCATTTGCTCCTTAGCTTCCCTTCGCGAATAGTTTCACTTTCGGGAGTTGAATAGGAGTACTTTGTCACCCGTGGTGAATTCTTTGATCTTGATGCGATGATCATGCCATCTTTTTGTGCGCTCTTTGTAGAGCTTTGCACTGTGGTACGCCTTTTCTCGCCATTCTTCTAGTTCAGAGATTTATCTCTGACGGTTCTTCCCAGCGAGTTTGACGTCCATATTCCACTTCTTGATGGCCCAATGAGCTCGATGCTCCAGCTCAACTGGTAAATGGCAGGTTTTGCCATAGACCAGCTGATAAGGTGACATGCCGATGGGGGCTTTGTAAGCTGTCCGATATGCCCAGAG
This sequence comes from Hyparrhenia diplandra, assembly GCA_015847255.1. Classification (NCBI taxonomy): domain Eukaryota; kingdom Viridiplantae; phylum Streptophyta; class Magnoliopsida; order Poales; family Poaceae; genus Hyparrhenia; species Hyparrhenia diplandra. Next base: position 19,417 of record JADLZK010013193.1, on the reverse strand, counting down.
AGCATCGGGTAGCTTGTTTTTCCAGCCTTTCCCCATCTCGTTGACCGTCTTCTGCAGGATGTTCTTGATTTGTTTATTTGAGGTTTCGGCTTGCCCGCTGGTTTGCGGATGATAGGGGGTAGCAATATTGTGCTGAGTGCCAAGCTCCTTCAAGAATGCCTTGAATGATTTGTCCTTGAAATGCGATCCTCCATCATTGATCACCATGCGTGGTGTTCCGAAACGGGGGAAGATGATTTCATGGAACATCTTGCGCGCGTGCTTGCCATTAGCAGCTCTGCATGGTAGTGCTTCTACCCACTTTGACACGTAGTCTACTGCCACCAGGATGTACTGTTGACGGTCACTAACGACACATTTTTAACGTCAACATTCTACCAATAAGGGGGTGAAACTATACCTTACTACACACATATACATTTATTATTGACATAATTCCACTTGTAGTGCCAAAATAATATTGTGCAGATTTATATGAGAAGCAAGTGGAAAATACACCAAAAGGCGCCTCCCGGAAAGCGCATTCCCGGAGAATATCAAGCCCAAGGGAGGAATGGACCAAACACGCAGAACCGGGCCGAGCAAACATCGCCACACAACTTTTCAAGCCCAAACACGCCCGCCTGCCAAGGCGGCCCGAACCGAAGCCAGACAGTGCGCGCGCACCACCACAGTGCGCCGCACCCATCCCGAGGCGGTTCAGGCCCAGTTTGGCGAGGCGGTTTCTTACCTTCCAAAACCGGCTGTGCCGACGTTGGATTGTCGGTCCAAGCAGATTTCGAAGGTGTTCAAGGACGGTTTTGGCTCTTTCCATGTGGGGAGGGACGTTTTCCAAAGAGCCCCCTCTCCTCTACCTATAAAAGGAGGCCCTCTCCCCTCATTCAAGACACACCACACAATGTAGCCTCTCTCTTCTTCTTCTTCTTCTTCTTCTTCTCCCTTTCTTCTTCTTCTTCTTCTTTCTTCTTCTTCTTCTTCTTCTTCTTAGTTTGTACTTAGGAGGAGTTTGGCAAGGATTAATAAAGGAGAGCAAGACATTTTGGAGCTATTCGGTATGATCAATTTATAGTTCTTCATCTTGTTCTTGTTCTCTACTTATCAATATAGTCATGTTCTTGATTTAGAGCAAAGTCCTTATGACATAATCTTGATTGATGAACTACTATATAGTTTCTATATCATGATCTAGTCTTATGGAACATCGTGCTTAATTTATCATACATACATGTTTAGACCAAGAGCTAGATCAATATGATGAGTTCTACTTAGAGTTAGACTTGGTTGATGTTGGGTTACGGGATTGATAGCCGTTCCTTCGGGCGGTGCTGCAGTAGAAGGACCCCGGGGGGCGGGGGTAAGCCTTGTATACACGCCAGAGTAATAATCACTAGTGTAGACGTGGTGTCTAGACTAAGGGTTTTCTATCTTTTGTGGCGCATCCCACGGTTGAGGGGTAGGCGGCCGGGTTGTGACAGCCTTGTCCGTCCCTTGTAATCCCCCACGTTCGGTGTGGCGCGATTGCTAAATGCCGGTCTCCATCCCATTTGGGCGATTGCTTAGGTGCCCGGAAGTAATTTGACAGAGACCTTGGCTTTCTTGAACTAGAATCTCTAACATAAAACATGTGTGTATCTCGCTATCTTGACATGACTATCTAGGATATGCCCGCTCCATATTAGATTTATTCTTTTATTCATTCTTTTATATTTATCCTTGAGATTGGCTCGTGTGTGTGTGTGTCAAGTTATCCTACTACCTACTTTATTTTATCCCTTTTATGAACATTGGTCTATTATACATTCGTGTTATCTTGACCATGTCCGAATTAGAGACTTTTACACCATGCCTTCCTTTGGGAAAAATATAAATAACGATACCCTCGAATACTTCCGGGTGAAATGCTACAATGATAGATCCGTGCGCTTTGCGGATGAATATCTTATTTGGCAAGATCTATCACCGTTGATAATCCCGTTCAGATCACCGACACGGTGGTTTCACTTGGGAATGTCAACGGCGCATTTAAAGCGCCGTTATTAGAGATGGGTTCTAAACCTGTTTCTAGTGATTGCGCTTAAGAAATGCAACATGTACTCACAATCATGGGACTTCGGAATGGCCCCATGTAGTCAATGCCCCACACATCAAATATTTCTATTTGAAGGTTGTAATGTAGGGGCATTGTATCACGAGCTGTGATGTTCCCCGTCTTACGGCGGTTGTAACATCTTCGATGAACTCTTTCGTGTCGTCGTACATCGTCGGCCAGAAGAATCCGCCTTTGCCAAATTTTGGCTTGTGTGCGGAATACTCCTAGATGTCTGGCGTAGGGATTTCAATGATCTGCATTCCTTCCTCCCTTGGTACGCATCTTCTCAGCAAGCCGTCCGCACACACCCTGTACAGATATGGGTCATCCCATAGGTGTCGTCTGCTCTCCATTTGGAGTTTCCGCTTGTTCTCCCCAGGTGGTACATAACCTGCAACCATGTAATTCACAATGTTTGTGTACCATGGGTTGACGTCCGACACCTTGAGTAGCATGTCGTCGCGCAGTAGTCGTTGATTGGCAATTCCTCGCATGTTAGTTACCTGCATACGCGACAAATGATCTGCAACTGTATTTTCTACTCCTTTTTATCTTTTATTTCTATGTCAAATTCTTGGAGTAGAAGAATCCAGCGGATCAAGCGAGGTTTCGCATCCTTTTTGTAAGAAGATACTTAAGGGGCGGCGTGGTCCGTGTAGACGATTATTTTTGCCCACTAAGTAGGAACGAAACTTCTCAATAGCAAAGACTACTGCCAGGAGCTCTTTCTCTATTGTAGCGTAATTAAGCTGGGCTCCCGTTAGAGTCTTGCTAGCATATGCGATGGCCTAAGACCTTGGTTTGGCCAACAAAGATAGTCGCTAGCATCGCACATGATTTCAAATGGCAACGACCAATCCGGGGTTGGATGATCGAGCGAGATGAGTGCTTTCTTCAGGGTTTCAAAGCGTGCATGCACTCATCCGTGAAGTCAAAGGGTACGTCCTTGGCTAGCGAGGGGAAGTAAGAGGTCCGGCGATTTGTGAAAAATCTTTTATAAATCTTCTATAAAACCCTGCATGACCTAGGAAGCTACTGATCCCTTTGACATTCACTGGGGGTGGTAGCTTTTCAATAACGTCTATTTTGGCTCTGTCTACCTCTATCCCCCTCTCGGACATGAGGTGCCCAAGAACGATGCCTTCTCGGACCATAAAGTGGCACTTTTCCCGCCAAGTACCGTGTCCTTTTCTTGGCATCGCCGCAAGACCCGGTCTAGGTTCTTCAGACAACTTTCGAAAGTCTTACCATAGACGGAGAAGTCGTCCATGAAGACCTCCATGATCTCTTCGATCATGTCTGAGAAGATAGACATCATGCACTGCTGAAAAGAAGCAGGTGCATTACACAGCCCAAATGACATTCTACGGTAGGCATAGGTTCCGTATGGGCATGTGAGCGTGGTCTTGCTCGGTCATCGGGGTGGATCGGGATCCGGTGGTAGCCGAGAATACCCGTCAAGGAAAAGAAAGAAAGAATGTTTTGCCAACCGCTCCAACATTTCATCAATAAAAAAAGGCGGGAAGTGATCTTTCTTTGTTGCCTTGTTAAGTTTTCTATAATCAATACACATTCTCCACCCTGTGACTTGTCTTTGTGGAATGAGTTCGTTTTAGCGTTCTCAACGATCGTCATTCCTCCCTTTTTAGGGACCACTTGGACCGGGCTAACCCAATCACCGTGGTGGTACGGGATAGATAATCCCGGCGTGAAGAAGTTTGAGAACTTCCTTCTTCACGACTTCACGCATCGCATTATTGAGCCCGTCTTTGGGGTTCGCATGATGGGGTAATCGGGCGGGTCAATAGGAATGCGATGTGTGCATAGTGTCGGGCTTACCCCTTTTAGATCTTGAAGGGAATACTTTCGAAGACCGATCTGTGTTTCTCTAAGAAGGTTATTAGCTGGGTAGTTTCCTGGTCACTAAGCTTATCGCTTATGATGACAAGGGCTTGTGAATCGCCGTTTAGGAAGACATAGCGTAGGCCTGGGGGTAGGGGTTTAAACTCAACTGGAGGCCGAGTTAGCTCTTCCTCTTTGGGAAGTTCTATGGTTTCCCCTGAATCGTCCTCTTCTTCAATGAAAAATTGGGCGTCTTTTTCTAGGTCTGTTTCTGGGTTCTCATATAGCATAACTCCCATGACCTCCTCAGGCATGTCGTGCTCAAGGAAGGGTTCTGTTACCGAGTTTTTAGCTCGAGTAACTGGAATAGAAAACTTTTTCTTCCCGAGTTTGACATCTAAATCCCCGGATGTTGATAAATCAAGAATCTTTTCCAAGGGATGCCCGATCAAGATGTCGTAGTCTTGGATATCAAAGATATGAAAATCCAAAGACAACTTGACATTCCTGTATAGGAAGATTTGTTCATGTATAACCTCACGACTTTTAAGTGTGGTTCGTGGTGCTATGCGCAAGGTCTGTGCTGTGGGGGTCCCGACAGCCTCCTCGTCACAAGTTTGTGCGAAGGTTTTGGACATTATATTTATCCCCACAGTAGGGTTATACATGACTTCCACCATGTTTCCCTGATATTCGCAATGGATTGGTGTAGAGGGGCCACTTATCCGAATTTCTTCGAAAAGAAGGTCCTTCCTCTCGCAACCATTCCGTGCTCATTATAGCCGTTAACCCCTTAATAGACTCCGGAGAAAGAGTTTATCCAGGGGTCGCTTCAGTTAAAACTAGGGCAGGACAGTGGTTTCTTCCATAGTTCGTACCTTGAGGTGTCACCGAATTGTTCAAGAAAAGTCAACCTCAAAGAACGGGAGATCCGTGCATGTGGTCTCCTTGAGTTTTGGTTCAGGCGAGGGTCTCTCTATAGGTTTAACGGGTTCGGCGTCAGCCGAAGAGACTTCCTCTGGTTTCTGCTTGGGTTCTACACGGATGGGTTCTAACGGGGGAGTATTCTCAAGAATACGGTTTAAGATAGCTTCCCCTCTTACGGTGTTTTATGAGAAAACGACCCTCCAAAGCCGTCGTGTCAAGCGGCGAGGCGATTGCCCCGTCCAAATCCCAGCCGAAATGCCGTAAAAAGCACGTGGGCTTGGTATGGACAGTGTCCGGGCGGATCGTGTAAGCGTGATAAACCGGTCCCTTGCTGCACCTAAGGTTTCACCCTCTATTTGTTGGAAGTTGAGTATCTCTTGTCGTAGGGCCGCGATTCTAGATAAAGGGTAGAACGCTATACAGAATCTGTTTCGCAGTTCTTCCCATTCTCCGTTTATCAACCCTACGTTATGGGCGTACCATTGAGTCGCCCTCTCAGTGAGAGAGAACGGAAACAACTTCCACCTTAGCGTGTCGTGTGTCATGCCTGCAATTGTCACAGAGCTGCTCAAACTCCCTCAAGTGATGGTAGGGGTTTTCATATTCCAAGCCTGAAAAGGCTCGGGCCTGAACCATGGCTATAAAGCCAGGGCGAAGCTCATATTCTGAAGCTGTGATTGGCTTCGCAAATTGGTGTGGTTCTACGAGCTCGCCCTTAGGAGCGGACAGGATTTGTAGGGTAGGTTGCACCATGAGTAACAGGGACTGTTTTTGGTATTTTTGTTTAAAAGGATACTACCAGTCACACAGGTCGACTAGGCTCGGAATATAACTACGACAACCGTCCCCGGCAACGGCGCCAGAAATGCTTGTTGGTGTTTCTTAACGCACACAGAGAAATTCGCAAGCGCACGGAAATACCGTTGTAGCACTTCACCCGGTGGTAAGCAGGGTATCGTATTTTACACAAGGACGGTCGCGCAGAAGGCTTATCTGGTCTGTGTCAACCTAAGGCAAGGGTTTGTTTTAAGAGTAGCGAGGTATCTATAGGCTAAATTTTCCGTGCAAAGTGATTTCTAAAGTCCGTTTGTCTACTCACTTCGGCACCGGCCAACGCCCAACCCCAGGCAGCTTCCGGCAATTAGCTCTACGTCCACAAATAACGTGGGGGGATTTCAAGGGACGGTCAAGGCTTGTCACGACCCAGCCGCCTACCCCCTCAACCGTGGGATGCTTCGTAAAAGGTAGGTGAACGCTAGTCCAAACACCACGTTTGCACTATTGGTCACAGTTCTTGATGTTGGCCAAGGTTCCCGGTCAAAAGAGTTCCTTCACCAAGAACTAACGCCTTAACGAGACAATCTACCAATCCCGCAAGTCTACAACAGCTAAGAAATATACGAGGAAATTAAATAGCTTCAAGATAATCACAAGACTCCTTACCAAAGTGTAAGTAGCTTGCAGAGGTACAAGCCGGGCGGGTACCGACAAGTCCGGCACTCCGTCCTCCTAGGAACCGCGGAACACCGAGGGGCGAACCGGCAACTCCGGGTAGAAAGAACAAAGCTTCTTTCTAGCTTTTCCCTCTCTCACTCTCTAGAATTTAGAAGAAGAAGAAGAAGTAGAAGAAGAAGAACTAATTCTACTCTCTTGCACAAGTGGACTGGTTTCTCCTTGGAATTGTTGTTGAGAGAGGTGAAGGAGGGAGCTATTTATACACAAGGGGGAGGGGCCTAAGTGCTAAAAACACCAAAACCGACCTGGGAATACCTTCCAAATCTACCAAACCGACCATCCAACGTTGGTAGCGCCATGTATGGAAGGTAACAAACCGCCTCCCCGAAGCTGGGCTTGAACCGCCTCAGCGGGGGTGCGGCCGCACCAGTGGTGCGCGCAACCCTCTTTGGGCCCGGCCCTAACTTTCGGCTTCGGTGGGTCGGGCCTTCTTTCCTTGAAAAGTTGTGCGGTGGTCTTGGCCCGGCCTGGTTTTGACGATTTGTCCCGAGTCTTCTTTGGGCTTGCCATTTGCTTATTTGGACCTTTTTTCTATTTGTTGGTTTTTATTTCTTTTTCTTTGTATTTTTTGCCCAAAGTGATTATTCTTGAGTTGGTACCGCAAGTCCAAATAAACACCAAAACTATGGAATATGTTAGTTAAAATCCCTATTTCTAGGTTGTTTTGGTGTTGTGTTGACGGTGTTTAAGTTGCGTTGGTTACCGTCAACGATTGTTCCGTCACGACATCATCCTTGTGTAAGAACATATGCTTGCACTCGATAGCACGGGCACCCCATTTCTTCGAACCCTAACTGATTCGATGCTTCTGCGCGACGGGCATAAACTTCTTTCGCACATCATCAACGAAATCCAAACTTATCCTCGGTCTGTACATCCAATCCCCTGCTCGGCGCCATGAGACGACCCTGCTCAAATTAATTAAACCAGAGCAAAGAGAACGATCGATGATTAGAGATCAAGGTATCGATGATTAGAGAGAGTTAACTAAGTGCAAAAAAGAGGAATACGAGAGAGAGGGGGGGAAGAGAGCACGTACACTCAAATGAGAGGGAGAGAGAGGGGGAGGAGAAAGAGGGAGAGAGGGAGAGAGAGATAAGGGGAAGGAGGGGGGAGAGAGAGATAAGGGGGGGATGGGGAGAGAGATATAGGGACAGAGAGAGACCAAACTAGATCTCAAAAGAGAGGGAGAGAGGGGGGGAGAGGGATAAGGGGAGGGAGAGGGGAGAGAGATAAGGAGGGAGGGAGGGGGGGGGAGAGAGAGAGGGGGAGAGAGAGACCAAACTAGATCTCAAAAGAGAGGGAGAGAGATAATAAGGGGAGGGAGAGGGGGGGAGGGAGGGGGAGAGAGAGAGAGCACACACCACATTCAATTAGATCTCAAAGAGAGGGAGGACCATGCATATGCAAAGAGAGGGAGAGAGAGAGAGGGAGAGAGGGAGAGAAAGATGGAGAGAGAGGGAGAGAAAGAGGAGAATTACCTCCTTGCGGTGCCAAACTTCAATAAATCCAAGGGCAAAACCTCCCCCCGAAATGGTGTTTTTCGGGGTTTTGAAGCTCAAAACCCTAAATAATGGCGAAATCCCGTGGGGAAGAAGAAGGTTGGGGCTGTTTTTATAGCCCAAATTTTTCCGTGGCGGGTATTGTAATTAAACCGCCACGGTTAATGGGGATTAACCGTGGCGGTTATTTTAAAAGACCGCCACGGTTAATCGATTAACCGTGGCGGGTTTTCCCCTGACCGGGGGGCTCGCCAGGCCACCTATTTTCCGTGGCGGTTTTTGAAATGCCCACCACAAAAAATCAAAACTGAACACCTCCCAAAATCAATCCTGTAGTAGTGATAGGTCCCACTCGAGAGGGCAAAGTGGGTAATCCATGTGATGCAGCAGGTGAGAGTATTGTTCTAGCCAAACAACCCCTAAAAGACAGCTCCAACTCCAGTCAGAGCCAGCTCCACCTGGATTTCTGGAGTGGAGCTGCTCTATGGGAGTTGGAGCCATGCCAAACACCCCTTAGAGACGGAGGGAGTATATATACAGTAGTTGGTGTTGTTTTTGGATAATGATGTCGTGATGTTTAAACAATGATATGAGTGGTGTTGCACCAACGACACAGATTAGGTGGATAAAGCCATGTTTTATGCACGGAGCCCGAACTAGGATGAACTCTCTATCCCGTAGTACCTGGCGTTGTACACATGGATGCATGCATTTGCTTGTCATGGGGCAAGGTTGCCGGCGCGGCGCCGCGGCGGTCAATGTGCCAGACAGACGGTCGGTCTTGGCTTTGCCGTGTCAAGGCTTTGGCGTGCCGTGTTGAAATGCACACGCACACGGAGAGTTTCTGCTGCCCTCTTTGGCGCACGTCGGCCTGGGTTTCCGATTGGCATTACATGCCATGTGGTTTTCATTCAGCCTTTGAGGGAAATATTTGAAACATGTGCCAAGCCATGCGCGAATCCATGCGTCTCCGAGATGTCCGAATCAGTTTTTTTTTAGTGATAGGAAATAGGAGTAGTTCACTAGTGAAGACCTTTTTTTCCTAGAAAAAACACTACTGAATGGAATCCTTCTTTTGAAGACCTTTTTCTTAAAAAACAAAATCTTTTCAAGACCAGAAAGTCACCTCTGCATTCTAGGAGCAATGGAGGCTGTACTGCACGTACTACTACTGCTATTGCTGGACTACTACTCTTCTGAATTTCTGATTCTTTGGATTGGCATGGTAGCATGTGTTTCAGCCTTTCATGTGCCAAGGCATGGGCGCGCGAATCAGCTCTCCGTGCGTCTCCGATACGTACGTACGAATTACGGTAGTTGTTTTTGAAGAAGAACTCTTTTTAGTTCCCGAAAAGTGAACTCAAAAAGTACTACAGTATCCGTCACATCAAATTTTTTGTCGTATGCATTAGGCATTAAATGTAGGTAATTAAGAAAAAACAAATTACACAGTTTTTTGAAAAGTATTTGGCATCTAATCTTTTAAACCTAGTTAGTCCAATGATAAGACACTAATTATCAAATACAAAAGCGAAAAAAGTCTTCATAGCCCCAACCCAAAATATTTCACCAACTAAACACACCCTAAGACCTGCATTACCTATTTGCTGTTGCTGCCCACTCAACGTCGCACAGTGACAGTACAGGTACAGTACAGCGACCCAGCAATTCTTAATTTCTTTCCGAGACTGATGAGAAAATCAATCGCCCGTGGTGTGCTGCCGTCACTTTCCCCGCTGTCTTCTCTCGCTGACACCAGCGACGTCTACTGCTCGTAGTATACATACATGCTCCAATAGTAGAGTGGATAACGCACCACACCTTTGTTTGTTTGTATACGTACACAACACAACACAGGCACACACAAACACCGGAATTCCTTCGCATTCCGTCTAAATAAAAGACGCGAAAATCGTCCTGATCTGATCTGATGAGTGAGACATTTTCCCCAAAATTTCACTTCTCATCAGTTGATTCCTGTCGACCAGAGCGGCTGCAGTGACGCCCCAAACAAATATCTGTTGAGCACTGACGCGACGGGCAATTATTAAAGGGATAATCCCAACTTGTTTCACCACCAGTCGAGGATAACGACGCCTCCCTTTGGTTTTGTTAATTAGTAGTAATTCAATCCATCCCGTCACGGTCCCTATCTGATTTTTACTTCATTTTATTTTACATATATACACATCATCAGCGGCGAAGCAATCCAATGCAATTATCCTGCCTGACTGATATGCTGATGACACTCTATTTCAGTGCCCTCAGTCCCTTGCTTCACTCTGTTTGGGCCTCGCGAGTGTTCTTTCCACCCTACCAGAAATGTCCATGCCATGCTCAGCTCACTCATCAGTCGTAGCACAACAAATGGTTTTTCAGGCGCCGCAAAAGGCCATGAAATCCGTTCAGGATGAATGGACGGTTATGCTGAAAACGTTACGTGCTTTCTAAACGTGTTTTGACGTACCTATGTGAAAAGGCTGTGTTTAGAGAAAAACAGAGAAATGGTTTTGTCCTTGTGTAGTAGCAGTGCCTAACAATGGTTGTGTTTAGATGCCCAAAAAAAAAAACAAAAAAATTTGCAGCTTTCTTTGTTGCATGTATATCTAGTAGTGACCTCACAATATTCAGTTTTGGACGTATGTACACTGCATGACAACTTGAAAAGGCTGTAAAAAATACACTAGTTGCTCGCAGTATTTGCAGGCATTACAATCATATCCAGTGACAAAATCACAGTGCATGTACTCACGTATAGCAAAGGTACAGAACATGAGTAATACTAATGATAAGATAATACACATCAGCAGCAGCGAAGTGAGTGAGCAAAACAAGCTCAATGTTTTGCTTACTGGATTATGACGAGCACAGCATTACGAACACCAAAAGACAGGACAATTCATGGTGACATAATAATTAATTAACGAACAAACAAACAAACCAACGAACGACTAGAAAGAACCGAATCAACAAGGCAGCAAAAAGATTCAAGATGATCGATCAGCTAGCTGTATATACACAGATCCCTCTCAAACTCATCAGACTCAGACTCCTGTCCTTGCTTGGCCCTCCTAATTCGGACCGGACCCACTAATCACCATCACACCCGCTTCTCAACAACGCAATCATTCATAGAACAATCCAAAAAAATAAAATCAACAGAAACAAATTCATCAAAGAGAGAAAAAAAAACTAATGAACTAGCAGCAAGAAGCTTTTGCTCCTGCATTTGCTTCCTGCACAAAAGCTCCATCAGTCCATGATTGGATTGGGTTGGTTTCCTCCCTCCCTCCTCCGTCCAATCAATCATCCCAACTCCAGTCCAGCGACAGACAGCTCAATCAGGGCGATCCATCGATCCGATTGATCCTCACGCCAGCAAAGACGGACACCAAAGATTTCTTCTCCTCATGCGGATGCTTGGATTTGCTACCAGAAAAGATGCGATCATGGTGGATTGATTCCCTTCCCTGCTCATCGTCATCGCCAGCCCAGCACGTACGAGCTTACTGTGAGCTGTTGTTGCCGTTGTTCTTTTCGGCGCTGTCGTCGCAGCCGCCGCCGTCCTCGTCGTCGTCGCCGTGGTGCTGCTGCGGCTGCTGCTCACCCTCCGGCTGCTGCTGCTGCTCCTCGCTGCCGCCGCGGCTGTACGCATTCAGCGCGGCGAGCATGCCAAGGTTGGTGTCCGACATGGCTCCTCCCCCGCCGCCGCCGCCGCCTGCAGTGCCGCTGGGGTAGCTGGCCCTGGACATGAACTGGAGCGGTGCCTGCACGGTGCCGGCGCCACCGCCGCTGCCGCCGCTGAAGGACCACATGGGCTGCTCAGCGGGCCGTGCCACGGCGGCCGAGCTCGCGGACACAGGCAGCATCCAGAACCCGCCGGATGGGGCGGCGGCGTTGGGTGCCACGGCCCACATTGCGGCGGAAGGCGGCGGCGTCGCAGCCGCCTGCTGCTCGCGCGCCTTGGGCGCGGTCGGGATCTTGACGGTCGTCGTCCTCCTTGAACAGGTCCTCCCTGTAGCGCTTCCGCATGTAGGCGTCACCACCGGCGTTGGGGTCCTGCTGCTGCTGCGGCGGCGGCTGTGGAGGGAGGAGGTGGTGGTGGTACCCGGCCATCATGGCGGACATGTCGTGCTGCGTGGGTCCCCCCGCCGCCGGGTGGTGGTGGTGTGGGTGGGGTGGAGCGCGAGCGCCGGGAACGGCGACGCGCGGGCGGCGTTGGCGGCGCCGGAGCGGATGGAGACGTTGAGCGAGGAGTAGTTCGCCGGGATGGTCCCGGTCCCCGTGGCCGCAAGGATGGCCGGCTCCGCCTGCTGCAGCAGCCACTCGATGGTCTCGCCGTCCGACTTGTGGCCGAGCTCGCGGGTGAGCTGGAACACCCGCGCCGCGCACAGCGCCGGCATCCGAATCCGCCGACCACGACCGTCCACCTTGGTGTGCCGGTCCTGGACGGACGCTTCGCCGCCACCACGGCCCCCGTCCCCGCCGCCGGTACCAGCGCCTTCTTGTTGTCAGCGCCGCCCGCGGCGGCGGCAGACGACGGCTGCGGCTGCTCAGGAACGGGCGTGATAGTGAGCGCGCCCGCGAACGCCGACTGCTGCTGCTGCTGGGGCTGCGGCACTCCGGAGTTGGACGCTCCCGGGCCGGTGTAGTAGAACGCGTGGTGGCCGCCGCTAGCGGAAGCGGCCGCGGTGCCTGCCCCGGTGTTGTTGCTGCTCGACGGCGCCCCACCCCCCTCCTCCTCCTCCCCGCCGCCGTGGTCCATGCTCCCGCTCCCGCCCACTCAAAGGAAGCACCCAAGAACGGACCTTCCTCTCCCGGCCCGGTGAGGAAGCCGGCCGGAGGAAGGAGGGAGCACGCAGGGCACGCACGGTGGGGGAGGGGCCGGGGGGGAGGAGAGGCGGCCCCGCGGGGTTGGGTTGGGTGGGGCGCGGGTGGGGTTGGGAGGGAAGAGACGGAGGAGGGCAGCAGCAGCAGCCAAGGGGAGGAGCGGGGGCGGATGGAGAGGGACAGACGGCTGCGGGTGGCCGGGTGGGGCTGGCTGCGGCCTTTGCTGGAGCTGCTGCCGCCTTTTCGGCAATTCTCTCTCTCTCTCCTATAAAACCCTACCCTAGACTAGAGAGAGGAGATAGATATTGAGTGGCGTCTCCTCTCGTTTTCACATTCCCACTTTGGTTGCGTCTTGATTGGTTGACAGCCGACTCCACAAATTCTCATCAAAAGTGGGGCTGAGGTGGTTTCTATTTTTTTTTTCTAATGATGAACACACGTTTTTTTTCCAAAAGGAAATGTGGTACACACATGAAATTGCGCTTATTACTATTCAATTCTAGTGTTTCAATAGAGATAGTATATAGTGATTAGGATTGATATTGGTATTAAGGATACCCTGTATGGTAACATGAGAGGCTCAATCATTGTTTTTCTTGTGCCATTGTGATGAAAGAATGTATATACACTGGCATCTTTTGGCTTCAAGCAAAACACACGAAAGGCAATAGATGAAACACGCAAATGAACCAGTTCTTACGTGTTGACTCTAATATTATGGATATGATTTTTTTATTGCATCTATTTTTCCTACTCTATATGTGTTTCTTTTCCATCAAACTTTAGCGTGACGCTAAACCGTTATCATATATCACTATTATATATGTACGACTATATCTTTTCGCTTCAACATATCTAATCTAATTTAATATAACTATTCTATATCCGTGGTCATATCTTTGGCTATGGATCATAAGTGTAAAACACACGAAAAGCCAATAGACGCACTCAATCGACAATGGATGAAACACACAAAATGAAACCGCAATGGGCATTTTTTACATGTTGTTTTCGATATTATGGATATGATTTTTTTAATAATCAATTTATCCATATCTATATGTGATTTTTTAATCGGACTCTAGTGTGACGCTAGACGACTACCATCTAGCCTCATACAACAACTTTATATCCACGATCATATCTTTTGGCTTCAGATTTTTACTACGCCGATTTTTCTTACTCTATATGTGGTTCTCTTAATCAAACCCTAGATTGAAGCTAAATGGTTACCTTCTAGTCTTATACAACAACTTAATATCAGCATATCATACCTTTTGGCTATGGACTATAAGCACAAAACACGCAAAAAAGCCAATAGACGCAATTCCAACCGCCAATAGATGAAACACACAAACCGAGACAGTTCTTACATGCTAATTCGCCAAATGACGCAAGTTACATGGAGTTTTCATCTAGTGGCTAGCCAATAGATCAAAATACACAATAGCTAATAGATCAAATACGCAAAATGAACCAGTTCTTACGTGTTGACTCTAAATCATGGATATGATTTTTGTTGCATCTATTTTTCCTACTCGTATGTTTTTTTTCAATCAAACTTTAGCGTGAAGCTAAATAATTATCATATATCACTATTTCATAACCATGATTATACCTTTTGGCTTCAAGCTATCTAGTATAATATAACTACTATATCCACGGGCATATCTTTTGTTTACGGGCTATAAGCGTAAAACACGCAAAAAAGCAAATAGACGCACTCAACCGCCAATAGATGGAACACGCAAAAATGAGTCGATTCTTATGTGTTGCCTTTAATATTATGGATATAATTTTTTATTACATCTTTCTTACTCTATATGTGTTTTTTTTAAATGAAAACTGTAGATTGAAGCTAAATGGTTACTTTCTTTTGGTCTCATACAACAACTTTATATCCATGATCGTATCTTTTGGCTTTAGGTTATGGACTATACGCACAAAACATGCAAAAAAAAAAAGCCAATAGATAGACGAGGTCGCTAGTAGATGAAACACGCAAACCGAAGCTTCATGCCAAATGACACTAGTTATATGGAGTTTCATGCCAGCCCTAGAACAAATTTGAACCGCAAGATATACTTTGCAACCTTATTATTGCCAATTCATCACGTTTAGAGAACAAACCAAGGATCAAGATAAAAAACATAAGACAATTATTGTTGTCTCACAAGCGTAAAAAACAATACAAAAAGGTTTCAAAAAACCAAGTTCTTGTTTATGTTGCAGCCTTTTAGTGATTCTCTCGTTCCGCCAAACCCAAGTGGAGCAAACTAGGAAGTGTCACATCTTGTTTTCACATTCCCACTTACGCTCTATATTTTGATGGGTGTATAATCATGTTCAAGTTTTGCTTCTCCAAAGTGGGGTGAATTGGTTCTCTAGAGAAGAAAATATGGCACACACAAAATGCATTGGTTAGGTAGTATTTCTTTCAATAGATCCCATACATAGCAATAAGAATCAATATTAGTATTAAAATTGTATGTATGAAAACATAAGAGAGTAACAAGTCCTCATGGATGTGAACACTCTCTTCAATGAATCATTTTTTTTTTGCCATTGTCATAAATTACTATAATGGAACTTTGTTACTATGCAACAACAATTGCGCTATATATAAAGTCGTTGATCGATTGTGATAACAATTTTGTCGTAGACTCGAATCTAACAACACATTTGAATAACTCTCATTATCTTTTTACATGTGTGTTGTTGGCCACCTCTACAAGGGCTTGAAAAACTTTTCTTGGATCTACCCGTAGTAGCACCTCGAAAACCTTAAAGTTCGCCTAAGAATACGGAACCTCAAGAAGACGAGACCTAAGAAACCTAATATTGTTTTCGGACACCCTTTTCCATCTTTTCCTACTTTACAGATTTGTTTCGACACAAAGCTAAGCAGCTACCATCTCTTGGTCTCATACGCCTACTTTGGATCCACAGTTATCTCTTTTGCCTGCACGCAATTAGCTATAAGAGCGTAAGATGCGGGAAAAGGGCAACAAAGTGTGGCACCTAACGGTCGATAGGCCGACATACAAAAACGAGATAGCTAGCTCTTACGTATTGGTTTGGCTAATACCCCCAACTACATTATTTTTTATGTCAATCATCCTAGGACTACTTTGACCCACAAGGTACACTTTAAAAATCATGTTAGCATCAATTCTGTCACGCCTTATAAACAAGCCGGGGATTGATAAACATTTATCTTGCTCGCTCCCTATGACATTTTTTAGACAAGAGGAATTTGTGTTGTTAGTTTTCGTTATATGAACATTCGGTTTGGTCTATTGACGGAATGTAACACTACTCTCTACATTCAAACTACATGTCACTTTTAAAGTTCAAATTTCTCTCTATCTTTAATCAATTTTGTTAGCAAAATATACCTATGAACTTATATATAAGTTGAAATAAATGCAACGCCAAGAGACATCTTCTCATAGATGTTGGTTAATACTTTTTATAAGCATTGTCAAGGTTAGAGAAAATTGGTTGCGAACAAAGCTGAAATACTCCTCCGTTTCAAATTATAAGTCGCTCTAATTTGTTTTGGTTCATATATATTTTAGTTATGTAAAGTATCTAAATACATAACTAAATGGAATAAAAAGTGAAAGCAACTGATTATTTAGAATGTAAGGTGTAATATAAAAAGCTATATTTGGACAGGAGCGAAGAACACTCAGAATCAAAATAATATCAGTTGGGTAATCACTCATCAAACGCGCGAGGCATATATACATATTCCGATCATGATTGGTTTTCCCAAAAGTCGGCGATGGTGCTCGCTAGGGCACAATTGACAATTCTCCGAGGCCACGACGGGGCCGGAGTGGAATTCTCCTGCAAATGTATAATAAAAAATAAACAGGTAAGTAAAAAGAAAAGAAAAGGCAAAAGACCCTTTTCCCTCTTTTTTGTGCTGCGCTGCTGCTGCTTCCGTTCGTTCCGCAGGGGTCCTTTTTAATTTGTTTTGGAGGGAAGAAGAAGGGCACGAGACGACGAGAGCGTTGGCGGGAGAAGAGAAGACTGACGTAGTAGGCCACCACCCGTGGGTCCTCGCATGATGAGCAGGGATCTCCGGTGAGGTGGCCTGGCCTCCTTTCCGGCCTTTGCGCCAGGCACGTCCAAAAGCCTCTCTGTGCCTGCATGCCTGTCTCTCTGCTGCACTGGCCCCACATGCGATCTCCATCTTTTTTTTCCCCAGATCCTAGCACGCTGATTGCAGAGGTTACTGGTGCTCTGAAAATGTGATCCTGTCCATGTGGCCAGCATATTATTACCCGTAAGCATGCTCGTAATCTCGCACGCGACGCGATCGACCAGCTGCAGCTGCAGTACGTGGCGAGCGAGCGCAAGCATCAGGGATTTTGACAGTTTGGAATGTTTTTCACATGGGGGCCTTGAGGCGTCGGTCGATGCCGACCTCTGTGGCTCTGTCCCGTCCGTCCGTCGCCGGCGCCGGTGGTAAAAGTAATAACAGTTGTTCCTGCATGTGGTTTTCGTTCGTTTTTTTTTTTGACACGGCCGGACACTTCATGCATGCCCCCTGCTGTTTTTTGTTTTCCCTTTTGTGGGCTGGAGCATGTTTGCAAAGGCAACAAATGAGGAGATGGATGGATGGGCATGGCGCGACGCGAGTGGGTAGCTTTTGTGCATGATTGAGCGCGGAGAGGAGGGAATTGAAGAAGACAGTGGTGGCGGGGGAGACAGTGCAGGTGCGGGTGTCAGACTGGGGAGCATTTAATGCTGCTGACAGCTCATCCCCCAACAGCACTGCTGCAGGCCTCCATGTTCCTCTCTCTGCTGTCTCATCTCATCTACTGGACTGGACTGGACTGTAGTAGTAGTATCCCAGTACAGTACAGCTATACGTACAGGCTCTGTAATCTCTACCGTATATAACCACAGTAGTTATGGTATGAGTACGTATACAACCTCTGGTTCTCTGTAATTTGTATACTGTGTAATCTTGTATACTGTATATATACAGCTTTGTTTTCACCCTTGTTACGTACTGTTGTACTGTACTGATAATAACAGCAGTGTTGTGCTATCGGGTGGTAGTACGGTAAATATATTGGGCTCGGCTATCGTAACACTTTTTGTTTGTATTTAGTAATTATTGTCCTATCATACCATGTACTAACTAGGCTGAAAAGATTTGTCTCGCATTTTTCATCCAAACTATGCATTAATTTTTTTACTTATCTAAATGTAATACTCTATTTATAAAAAGATTTGATGTGACATTGTATCACTTTTTGGGTTGCCTTTTCCCAAGCTAAACATGGCCGCCTGTCTGTCAAAAAGAAGGTAACGACAGCAGGATATGCAGCGATTGATTTTTACCGTTTGTTTTTAATCCGGCACATGGATACGGTGATTAGTTTACACTAGCTAACTGACAGCGTACACGCATAAAAAGCTTACTGTGTACGTAAATAAAGAAAATAAAGTGCAGGTTTTCCTATCCTAGCAAGTAGCCTAGCCACAACGGAAGGAAGGGGAAAGAAAAGGAGCAGCGAGAGGTCGAGAGCAAAGTGCCAAAGGAATATTATCTACGCTCGCTCTTTGTGACGTGAGTAGTGTATATTTATTAATTATATAATCGCGTAAGGTAAGCATGATGACAGGCAGAAGAATAATTAAACAAGGTGATGGATCAAGCGGAATGTCTTTTACCTGCGCATAACACGGCGGGATATATTAATATTTAGTATAAAAGAAACCGAAATGATTTGTGGCGCCGATGAATGATGAGTGGAATTGTGTGGTCTCCCTGCCAGTCAACTCCAGGCTGGCCCACACCAGACCGCATTAAACAAGGAGCAGCAGCAGCAAATGGGGGGTCGGGGGTCGGCTTGTGGTGGGGAGCCCACCCAGCCCAGCCCAGAGCCAGCCCCCTTTGTGGGACCCGTGAGTGGGACCACTGGTGATTCGATACAGTGCGACGAGCGAGAGGACGCCTTGGTCACGTTGGTCACACGTTGCACCCATGTCCGTTCCGTTCCGCCCGTGGTCAGCAGCAGCAGCACAACAACACGAGTCACGAGGACCGAGGTGAGGGTAACAAAAAAAAAGTGAAAAGCGGGCGGGCTGCCACGTAACGTTCCACACATGGGGATCCATCATTTCTCCATCTCGACCACGCTGGAGTAGAGTTACCGCACGTGCTCCACCAATTGGTCGGGTCGTCGGTCCGGTCCGGTCCGGTCACCGGTGCCGGTTCCCATGCACGGACAGACGCCAGACGGTCAAAGCACAGCCAGCCCATGTCCTGCCTCAGTGCCTCTGACTCGCCAATCTGACTCACCAATAGATTTATTTATTTATTTATTAAAACAAGTGTTGAAACCCCCGAACTGTGGCTTCATCGACATTTGGAACCAATGCTCTAAAAACGAACTGGGATCTCGCGTTAACATTGTAGATTAATTAACGCGTGCAAGAAATAATTTTGTTAGTGATGAACATGTCTCATGTTAGTGTCGTTGTATTTACATGTGTGGTGAACGCCGTTGGAGTTGACACATCCACGAACGCCACCGGATCTTCGAGGGTCTTCACTTAAGGTACTCGACTCCCTTCGTCCTAAAAAAAAAGAGAGATCATAAACTATCTTAAGTCATGTAAAAAAAAAGGCTTCAAAAAAAAAGTCATGTAAAAACTATCTTAAGTTTAACAAGGTTCGTATAAA